>MJUU01072962.1:57394-89387 GCA_002080025.1 Modiolus philippinarum
CTTTTCGGGGCCATTTAGGGCTTACTTTATGGTGTGAGGTTCCTCACTGTGTTGAAGACCATATGGTGACCCCTAGATGTTTTGTTTTGGGTCGTTTTAACCTGGATATGGGATGTTGTCTCCCTGACATTTACCCCATTTCCTTTCTTTTTCATATGAGACAAAATCTCTACAAATAGGGCCTGTAAGTCTCGTACAATTTTGGAACTTCCAGGATCAAAAATTGTACCCGGAAGTTACATTTTAAACAAAGATATATGACGTTCGAACAAAAATGTGAACGTCACAATATTTTGACGTCATGTTTTGGCGGGAAACATTTCCGAATTGTCTGTTTATCGTGAATTCACGTAAGTCACATGAAGAGACTTACAGACCCTATACATGGTAGAACCAAGGAACAAAACAACACAGTTGTTCTTCATCTTGAAGTCCTCGTGAGGACTCGTGAGGACTCGTGAGGACTTCAACAAGGCATTTAGAAATCAGCCTAGCGTTCCTATGATGTTAGTCATGAGGGGTTTTATTCTTGAAACTTTGTAAAAAATGGTATAGTGACATATACAGTTTTCGCTTGAACCAATAGATGAGATCATAAACGATTTAGTTTAAAATAATATAAAAAATTCAAATGGATACATACAAAATGTACAAATTTTATTTCTAATAACAGGAATAATCTAAAATTGCCTTTCCATATAAATTTGGGTAAAAAATGCAAAAGAGAGCATTTTACTAAATTTAAGTAAAAATGCAAAGAATTAGCAAACTTTTATCTCAATTCCAGAAAAAAAAATAACCACAGGCACCAATACTTTTGTTACAGATTTCATCTTGGTAGGATGGGGCCTTCAGTTGTGCCAATTCACAACAAAATCTCATGAATATGCACATAAATGTCTATCTTATATCAAGTCAAACGGGGAAGTTTCAGGAATATTTTGCTGTGAAATTCGGGTTCGTCAGGCAGAAATTTATCTCCCTTGTTATTTTCGTTATATTTAAATGATCTGCAAACTTATTTAGAACAAAAAGGGTTAAAAGGGGTAGAATCTGTAAGTAAAGATATTGAAACAGAGTTGTTGATTTACTTTAAAGTACTGTTGTTTTTTATGCCGATGACACCATTTTGTTGTCAGAATCAGCTGGAGATTTACAATTGATGCTTGATCATTTTACAAATTATTGTAAAGAATGAAAGTTAAAAGTAAACGTAAATAAAACTAAAATTTTGATTTTTTCAAAAGGTAGAATACCTTAAAAGGATAAATTTCAGATAAACGACATAGAAATAAAAATCGTTAAAAATTATAAATACCTTTGTATATTTTTTAGTAGAAGTGGTTCCTTCTTAACAACAAAAACATATTTACAAAATCAGGCAAACAAGGCAATGTATGGATTACTTAGAACATGTAGAAAAAAATCATTTGTCTATTGAATGTCAACTTGATATGTTTAACAAAACTATATTGCCTATATTATTATGTGGGTCTGAAATTTGGGGCTTCGAAAATTGTGATCTTCTTGACCGGGTTCAATAACATTTCTGTAAAAGTATTTTACATTTAAAACAATCAACTCAAAATTATATGGTCTATGGAGAATTAGGAATATATCCAGTCTCATTGTCAGTAAAACTTCGCATGGTAAGTTTCTGGTGTAGGTTAGTAAATGGAAAAGATGGCAAAATTTCTTCAATGTTGTATAAGCCATTACTCATATATTCAAATAATTATGGACTAGAGAGTAAATGGTTATCATTTATTAAGAATATATTTGACAGTTGTGGAATGTCAAACGTGTGGCAAAGTCAATTTCTATGAAAGTAATTGGATATCAAAATGTGTAGATCTAAAACTAAAGGATCATTTTATCCAGACATGGCATTCTGAAATGTTTGCGTCCCCAAAGGCTCTTTGTTACAGAATCTTTAAAACTAGTTTCTGTTTTGAGAATTATTTCAATTTGTTGTCGCCATATTTCATGTACACTTTGTGTAAACTTAGATGTGGAAGTCATCGTCTACCAGTTGAGACAGGAAGATGGCATGGTGTGTCTAGAAATGACAGACCATGCTATCTGTGTGACTCTTCTGGTGTAGGCGATGACTTTCACTACTTAATGTCATGTACTTTTTTCAAATTAGAAGGAAAAAAATTTCTCCGAGAGTATTGTTGGAAAAATCCAAATACAACAAAATTTAATGAATTATTTTGTTCCAAAAATGTTGTATCTCTACAAAAGCTCTGTAGATTTATAAAAATAGTTTTTAACAAGGTCGTCCCTCCTGGTTAGCTTTTATGTATATCTGTATGTATATTTTCACACATGCTATGTTATCTGTATTCATATGTCTTAATGTTCTCTGTAACTTTGTACTACTTTATGAGAATTAAATCATTCATTCATACTTCATAGGAACTGTGTAGATCTATAAAGAGGAGCATTACAGGGAGAATTCTTATTTTGGATATCATAAAAGGTACCCGTCTGGGTATACATGTTAGACAAGTCGTTGATTTTATAAAGAGGAACTGGAAAAATATTTTTGTTGGTAGGAGATGGTTGCATTATTTGAACCAGATTAATTGTCGTAAGTAATATTATGCTTTATTACCCCTCTCCCCACCGACTATTTTTTTCGTTCCTCAAAAAATAGTCGGTAGTGGAGAGGGGCAACATAGCATATTACTTTTGTGTTTGAAAAAAAAAAACAGCCGGAGGTTGTAAAAAGCTACGCAGAAAAAGTGATAAAAAAATTAAACAGCCGGGAGTACACCGAATCCAAATTTCTGTTGCGGGTCTTACACAGTAAAAAAACAACCGGAGGTTCAGCGAAGGGAAAAGAGTTACGCAGGAAAAAGTAAAAAAAAATCTAAAATTTAGTCATCTGTAATTATTGTTCATAAAAAGAACCTATAATTTCTTCATTTTTTAAATCTTTTATTTTATAAGTAACAGGATTTGTATTTAAAACTTTTTCAATTACAAATATTTCTCTTCTCCAACGAGTTGTATAACCCTTTTCAAATTTATCCTTCTTCTTTGTTATCCTCACACGATCACCAACTTTGAATTTAGGTTTTTTAATCTTTTCTTCTTTCTCTGGATATTAATTTTTATACACCGTTAATTGTTTTTTAGATTTACTTGCTTCAACGGGTGTCATTTTAATTGAAAAATGAACTGTATTATTATAATTTTTAACTAATCTATCCAATACATCATAATATTTAAAAGTTTCATTGGCAGTAAAATATCTATACATATGTTGTTTCATTGTTCCTATCCACCTTTCTACTACGCTAGATTTTTCTTCATTCTCAGTTGAATATAACTTTATGTTATTATCTTTTAACAATTTTTTTACTTGTCGATTATAAAATTCAGATCCTTTACCTGACCAAACATACACTGGTTTTCTTTCTTTAAATAATGTTTTAAATGCTTCACTTACTGTTACTCCTGTTTTATTTTTCAATGGAATTAACCAACCATATTTACTTAATACATCTATAACTGCTAATAAGTATTTATAATGTTTATTTTGTTTTGAGTATTTTTGCATATCTACCAAATCAACTGCCCACGTTTGATCAACAGAATGAAGATAAACACGTCTTTTAGGAAAAACATTTACAACTCTGCGATGTAATTCATCTGCTAATTTATTTGTTAAATTTGTAAGCACCATTTTTAAATAATAAAAATTATTTTCTTAAAAAATGACAGAAGGAAAAATCTGTACGAAATGTAAAGAATATAAACTATTAATTGAGTATCATAAAAATAAATTTAAACCATTAGGTGTAAACTCACATTGTATACAATGTAGAAAACAATTTAAAAAAATACATTATCAAAATAATAAAGAAAACTATAAACAATCTTATCAAGAATTTATGGAAAGAAATCCAGATTATCAAAGTAATTATTATTTTAGAAATAAAATGTAATAATTAAAAATCTTTCTCTAAAATGGCTCCTAAAAATTAAAATTATGTTAGAGAACTTATCAACAAAAGTGGTGTTAATATAGATAATTATTTTAAAAAGATTAAATCAGATGTTGAAAGATTAGTTTTATCATTTCCTAATGTGAAATTTAATCTTATTATAAAAACTATTTATTCAAAACCTAAAGCTATAGATGCTGAAAAAATAGAAAGACATTATAATAGTGGATTTATAAGACTTCAAGCACAAAATGAATTTAATAAAATATATAATTCTATTATAAAAAATTATAAAGTATGGGAAGAAGAACATCAGGGAAAAGAATCTGGTTTAATATTTTATGAAATAGAAAACACAGAAGTTAAAGTTGTTAGAGTAAGAGGAATAAACGGTTCATCTTATTTTGATTTAGGAATAAAATTTAATAGTTTATTAAATATACAAAACAATGATAATTACTGTTTTGCTTATAGTGTAATTGCAGGAATACTATATTAATTAAAAGAAAAATCTGATGAACATAAAGAATATTTCGATACATTTAAAAAATGAATAAAAACCCCGCAAGAGCATCAATTTACAAACCTTTTTTAGATCATATTAATATGAAAGATATTAAATTTCCAATAAGTATAAGTTCAATTGAAACATTTGAAAAACAAAATGAAAATATAGCTATCAATGTGTTTGGAATTGAAAACAAACTTTTTGATCCTGATGATAAAAAATTTAATAAATTAAATCAAGAAAAAAAATTACGAAATATATATCCAAAATATAGAAGTGAATTTACAGATAGAGTTTATGTTATAGACCTATTATATGTTATTATAGATGATAAAAAACATTATTGTTTAATTAAAAATTTTAATGCTTATCTTATTATAATCATAATCAAAGATATCATTGTAGAAATTGTATTACTGCTTCATATACTACTGAAAAAGCTTTAGAAAAACATAAAAAGGACTGCTTTAAAAATAAACCATTTAAATATAAAATGCCCCAAGAAGGAAGTAAGTGTGAATTTAAAAATCATCATTTTAAATTAAAACTACCATTTGTTGGATATGCGGACTTTGAAGCAATTAATATAAAGTTAAATTATATGGATGTTGATCTTCGAAAACAAATTAATAAATTAAGAATAAAAAGTAAATCACATAATGTTAATTCAAAAATAAAAAATATGATTATTAATAAATTAATAAAAGAAGGAGAGTTAACTGAAAAAAGAGCAAAAACAGTTTATCATAAATACATTAATAATAAAATATATAATAGAGAAACAAAAAAATATATAGATAAAATTAAAGAAAAATATATTGAAAAATATTTTAATAAGTTGATAGATAAAATTTTTGATAAATGGGTTAAAGATGAAAGACCCATAGAAATAAGTGATTATGAAATAAATAAATATTGTGAAATTAATAAACTTAAAAGGAGAAAGATTGATATTAATAATCTACGAAATAAAATAAAAAGAGAAAACATTAAATTATCTTTTAAAGATAATACAATAAATTTACAACAACAAAAAGTAGTTTCTTATAATTTACAATTAGTTTCTCAATATCCTAATGTTATACCAAATAAAAATATTAACTACGAACCTAGTGAAAAATCTGAAGAAGATTTTGTTAAAACATGTTTACATTATGAAGATAAAATTAAATGGGCTTATTATCATGCAGAAAAGGAATTTAAAATATCAAAAGAGAAAAAAGAAGAACTATATAATACTTCTGATTGTTGTTATATGTGTAAAAAGGAATTAGAAAGAAAAGAAAAAATAATTGAACATAACCATTTATCAGGTCAGTTTAGAGGAATTTCCTGCTCTAGCTGTAATAGATTTGAATCTAGTGATGGAAAACAATTTCCAATCTTTTTCCATAACGGGAGCGGATATGACTTCCATTTTTTAACAGAAGAACTACTGAAACATGAAAAAAGATACTATAAAGTAAAGGTATTACCAAAGGATAGTGAAAATTACATATCAATAACATTTGGAGATAAATATTTTAAGTTAGTTTTTAAAGATAGTATGAGATTTTTACTGAGTAGTATAGATAACTTATCAAAAACATTAAAAGATGATCAATATAAAATACTTAAAAAAGAATTATTTATTCATGTTAAACATCAATTATTTGGATTTTATAATGATGAATTTAGTAAAGAAATGAAAATGCATGAAGAAAGAGACGAAAAATTAATTGAGCATTATACAAATCTTTTATTTGAAGATTTGAAATATCATGAGTATAACGAAAGTGAAAAGAAATGGGAAAGAAGTTTCAAAGGTGTATTTCCATATTATTATTTTGATTCTTTAGAGAAATCAAAAAATAAATTTTTCCCAGATAAAAAAGAATTTTATTCTATATTGAATCAAAAAGATATATCAGATAAAGAATATAATCATGGAAAAAAGATATTTGATAGATATTGTGAAACATTTAAAGATTACTTAATGCTTTATCAAAAACGAGATGTGTTAATATTAACCGATGTATTTGAGAATTTTAGAGAACTATGTTTAAAATATTATGAAATAGATCCAGCTTATTGTTATTCAGCACCTGGTTTATCATGGAATGCAGGATTAAGATATACAGGAATAAAATTAGATTTGATAAATGATATAGATATGTTAAATATGATTAAAAAAGCGATTAGAGGGGGATTTTTCGGGGTATTAGGAAAACGTTATGTTGAAGCAAATAATAAATTTACTAATAAAGAAAAATTAGATAATCCGAATTATCTTTTTTATATAGATGCTAATAATTTATATGGCGGTGGGATGTCAGAAAAACTTCCGACTGGAAATTTTAAATGGGAAGATGAAGATAAAGATATAAACTATTATTTAGATAAATGTAATGAGGAAAAGGGAATGATTTTTTTAAAGTGGATTTAGGATATCACAAACAAAATTCAAATTAAGAAAATATCCACCTATGCCAGTTTTAAGAAATATAAATGAAAAAAAAATATCAGATTTTTCAAGAGATTTTTTAAAACAACATAATACTGAATTAGGAAACGTTGAAAAATTAATCTTAGATCTTCATGATAAGAAAGAGTACATTGTACATTATGATATTCTCAAATATTACATTTCCCTTGGAATAAAAGTAACAAAAATTCATAGTATAATATCCTTTCATCATAAAGCGTGGTTAATAGATTATATTGATTTCAATACAAGCATGAAAGCAAAAGCAGAAAATGATTTTGAAAAAGATTTCTGGAAATTAATGACTAATGCTTTTTACGGAAAAACAATGGAGGATATTTCTAATAGATGTTAAGTAGAGTTAGTATATACTCCTGAAGATATTAAAAGATTAGTATCGAGAGATAATCTAAAAGATATTATAGATTTTAATGATAATTTTAAAGCAGTATTATTAAATGATAAATCAATGTATTTTAATAAACCTATTTATTTAGGAATGTGTATTTTAGATTATTCAAAATTAGTAATGTATAAAATTTATTATGATATTATTGAAAAATATTTTCCAAATAATGAAATTTTATATACCGATACCGATGCATTTGTATTAAATATATTCTCAGAAGATCTATACTCTGATTTGAAAAAAATAAAGAAAATTTAGATACATCTAATTATCCAAAAGATCATCCTTTGTATTCAACTGTAAATAAAAAGGTAATATGTAAATTTAAAGATGAATTAGGAGGTAAAATAATGACAAAATTTATTGGAATAAGAAGTAAAATGTATGGATATGAATATATAGATTTAAGCAAAGTTGAATTTAAATGTATAGCAAAGGGAGTTAATAAAACAACTAAAAAAGAATTAAATTCTGAATCATATGAAAGTTGTTTATTTGAAAAAAAAGTAATTCATAAAACAATGTTTAATATAGTACATAAGAAACATAAAATATATCTAAATGAGATGATTAAAATTTGGTTATCGCCCTTTGATGATAAGAGATATATGTTAGAAAATGGAATAGATACACAACCTTATGGTTTTAATTTATTTTAATTTCCAAGCAACAAAACCAGTTAATGCCATACCTCCTATAACAAATGCAATCTCTCTTTTTTTTCTGATCTTCTGATGCAGTATAAAAATCACTTAATACTGGTTTAAGATCTAAAACTGAATTTGAAGGTATATTTAATTGTTTACCAGTAACATTATAATATTCTCTCATAGCTTGATCAACATCATCAAAAGTTTGAACAGCATGATTTTCTTTTTTTAATTGTTCATTGATAAAATCTAATCTTTGTGTTCTTCTTTTATTCCATTCTTCTGTTTCTTCTTCTAATTTTTCTATAGCTTTATCATGTCTTATTTTCTCTTCATTCGCGTCACTACCCATATGTGAAAATAAATAATTACTAACAGAAAATGCAAAAGCGTTTGTTATTGCCCCACCAACCATCATTGCTAAAACACTTGCCATTTTTAAAAAAATAAAATAATCATTTTTTGTTTATTATTTCATAATATCAGCAGGTATAATGCCTTGCTTAATCAGCATGTCTTTTGTTGCCATTGCAAGCAGTATATCAATGGATAACATAAAAAATAACATTCATGTTAAAATCTACTTTTGGTGCTGACCTTCTAAATACTTTTTTTACCTATTTCTGAATATCCAACTGTCAATAATGTTTCCACTCCAGCATGATATAACATATTTGCTATTTGTTTTCCGTCTTTCGGTGTTGCGATTTTTATATATTAAATTTTTAATTTTTTAAATTTTTTTTTATTTTTTTAATTCTTCTATTTCTTCTTCTATTTCTTTTTTTAATTCTTCTTTTTTTAATTCTTCCTTTTTTAATTCTTCATATAATTCACATAATTTTTCAAATAACTATTTATAGCTGTTAAAAAGAAAGCTGAAAAAATTAACTCGTTTATCATTTCATCTATTTTTTCTATTTTACCACTTTTTAAAAAAATAAAATTAGTTAAATTCAAAAGAATCAATTTCTTTTTTTTTGTTTTTTTTAAGGGATTTGCTCACTTGGTTTTTCTTTACCAAACATGATTTCTCTAATCATTTTTTCTCTTTGTTTATAAAAAAACAACCCCAATCCACCTACTACCCCAATTGATGAACATAGTGGTAATATGTAATTTTTGTTACAATTTTGTTTGTTTGTTGGACATATATGATGAAACGAATCTGTAGTTTTATCATCTTTTGTTATTTGAAGCTCACCAGCTTGTTTTAATTCTTGTTTTCTTTTTTTTAATTTTTCTGATTCTTTTCTTTTTAATTCAGCTTTTAGCTTTTTTGCTTCTACACCTTTCCTACCAGCGGCTACTCTTTTTGGATTTTTTATTTGGTTTTTTTTTAGATTCTTTTATTTCTTCTTTGTTTTCTTTTTTGTTTTCTTCTTGTTCAGAATTTTCACTCGTCATTTTTTATGTCATTATTTTCGTCTTTTTTTTGGAAATCAATATGTCTTGCTGTTGTTAACATTGCAGTAAAAGGAGCAAGATACATTCCATATCTATAATACAGTTCACAACACACATTAGTTAAAGCGTGATTGATAAAAGGATCTTCCCCTAAGTCTTGCATTAAATTTGGTGGATTAACAACATTAAAGTACTTTGATACACCCATAACATATTGATATATGCCTCATATTTACAATATAATTTATGTATTTGTTCTGGTGTCATTGTATCAATTTCTGACAATTGTAATTCTTTACCCAGATATTGCTGACTACCCCCACCAGCAACAACGGCTGATAATCTTTCACGTTTTTTTTCTTGTTTGTCATTATCACATCCGTTCGAATCAAAATCTATGTTTTCAATAATATTACCTTTTAATAATTCTTCGGCGTTCATATCCAACTAATGATAAAATTGAAGTGTTTGTTATAATTGTTAGTATTTCTAATAGCATTGCTTTTTATTGCTATTTTTTTGCTTTATAACTTAAGCATTTCTTAAGCATTACTTAAGCATTACTTAAGCATTTCTTAAGGATTAGTTTTTTTCTTTGAAAATACTAAATCATAAGCATGATATATTTTTTTTTATTATTTTTACATGGTTTCAACTCGAGTGGTCTTACATAAAAAGGAATATCTTTGTTTTCTATCTTTTCAGCAAGATGAGAAAGACACCAAACTTCACCATTATTTTCGACAGATAAAATTACACCCTTACCAAAACTTGTGTTAACATATTTATAATCAGTAATTTTGTAAATTTTATCAACTTCTAAGTCGGTCCATTTTTGTGTATTGTGATCTTTTTGTTTTTTTAACAATCTATCAAATTCTTCTCTCTTCATTTTTCAAGAAATAAAATTTAATAAACTCTTCGCTCGCCTAATCAATTACCCAATAATCAGCAGGTTAGTCTGTCTTTTAATATTAATTTACGATGTTTCTTTTTTTTCAGTTCTTCCTTTATTCTTTGTCTTTCTTCCAAAGTAGGAATAACATCATTTTCTCTTAGACAATTATCAAAACTATCTCTATCTTTCGTGTAGAACATACATAACCATTTTGTTTGTTCTCTCAAGTCTTTTAAAACAGAATTATATCTCTGTGAAATTACCCAGACCGATTGTTCTGCGTGTCTTCCTGAAAATGCAAGTTCAGA
Organism: Modiolus philippinarum; assembly: GCA_002080025.1. Classification (NCBI taxonomy): domain Eukaryota; kingdom Metazoa; phylum Mollusca; class Bivalvia; order Mytilida; family Modiolidae; genus Modiolus; species Modiolus philippinarum. Next base: position 67,998 of record MJUU01072962.1, read on the forward strand.
CAGCATATCCCTTTTTTTGTTAATTCTTTTGTTGCACTGCAATCATCTATAATGTATAATGTTGGATGACCAGCATATTTCTTAAAAAACATTCTTAGTAGTTCTTGTAGCTTTTCTTCTTCATTTACAATAGGATTAACAATTATCAAATTTTTGGTTTTTGGTTTTCTAACATCACCAATCCACTCACGATTTTTGTATGCCTTGTTCCATTGAATGGTTGGACAAAGTATAACAATATATTTAAACACCCCACGATATTCTGTTTCTAATAAATCAAGAACAAATTCTGTTTTTCCACAACCGGTCTGACCACAAATAATAGCGCAATGAGGGTATTTTGGTAACTCCATTTTTAAAGGAAAATCCGCACTTAATAAATAAAATAAAAATTAAGAGCCCGGTACTTAATATTTTACTTCTTTAAATCTTCTATCTTCAAAATTAATTTGTGCATCTTGTATAACATAAATATAAACATTTATCGGTTTATCAACTCCTGCTTTTTTTGTTATTTGGATGGTAATACCTTCAGATGCATTTTCAATTCTTCTACCTGAACCGTGTAGTGAGTTATCATCTATTGAACGTAAATCTAACCATAAAGCATAATTAGTTGAAAGATATTTTTTTAATGTTGTATCAGATATACATCCATCTTTAAAAACTGCGTCTGTTATCTTATTTCTTTTTTAATTCAGAGCAAAGAATTTATTTATTTCATACCAATGTTGATACGCTTTCATTCCATGACTGTATAATTGATTTGGAACACCTTCTATTGTCATTTCTACGTTTGTTATTTTAGGGTTATAATAAGTTTCGGTGCTTGTTCTTTCAGGATCTTCGAACAACATTAGAATACCTTTCATACTTTTAGCTGGGGTATCTATATTAATGTCCCACCTTGTATCAGATTTATTTTTGGTTATTTTTCTGTGTCTTAATATTCTGTCATATAAGATAACCATTTTATCATCAACTTACTGTCTTATCTGTCTTGCTAATTCAGGATCAGAAACCTTATCAAATTCTAAACAAATGTTTTTAATTTTATATTTTGCATCTGCATTCGTTGAATGAATAACTTTGTTGTAGTTGTTGAATATAAGTTCATATTCCAGTTTATCACCAAGGCCGGATTGATAAAAAGGCATGTGCGTTTCTAATAGTTTAAAATCTAGTGGAATACAAAATCTATTTTCGTATGCATCTGCTATGTCTTGGTCTTCTGCGTTTTCCGTTTTATCTCCTGCTCCAAATCTATGTTTTAACATATTTGTTGTACCAATTCTCTGATATGCCATATTTTCATGTTCAGTTGTAGTTTTCCACAAATCAACATAACAATGATAAATATCACTATCATTAATTGACATAATATCATTCCCACTCATACGAATTGTTGTTTTTTTTAACTATTGCTCTTCCAATATTTTGGTAAATAGTTGAGTTTGCATCTTTAGATTCAATTTCTAATTCAAAAGATAATCTTGTTGTTCCAGGAACAATAACATCATTACTACTTAGATTAGGAAATCTCACTAATAACTTTTCATCTTCGTCAATAGTTGAAGGATTATTGTTTATTACGACACTTTGACGAATTCCTTTTACAGCATGAGGTTCTTTTAATTTTCTGTAAGGGTTTAATTTTTCTCCGTATTCCGACATTTTTTAAGGGATAGAAATACAGTTTATAAAAATAATTCAATTAGCGCTGATACTAGAGTATTGAGACATTCAGAATTATCAATCTCATTAATAAAACTTATTCTGTCTCCGGCCTCAACTTTTAAAGGTTTTTTAAAGTTAACATATTCATAAAAATTTTTATCCGATTTTTATTACATAACCAAATTTCTTATAACCATTAACACTTACTATGGCAGATACATAATCTTTGTATGATTTAAAACTTGCTAAACTAAGACCTAATATTTGACCTGGATAGTTTATTACAAAATCACTACCACCAACACCAAAATTAAACAATTGACCACTCACCAATGGTCCATAACTTCCAGCAAATATATTTATTATTTTTCTGTCTGGTATGTTTTCAATTTTGTTAAATAATAAATTATGATTAGTATTCAATACTTGAATCTCGTTCTCCATATTTTTATTTTATTAATCTCGTCGTTTAATAAATTATAATTAGTAATCGATACTTGAATCTCGTTCTTCATTTTTAATATTTCCGATTCATCTATATGTTTTTAGGACCAAATATACTCATTTTAATAGGTAAATTTTAGCCAAACGAAGCGGAGCGGTGCCCTTAGATAATTTCTAAAACACAATTAATTGGTAAACTATTAATTATATAGTTATTATCATCTCTAATTTCTAATTTTAATTCACCTTTTTCACCATTTACTAAAGGTTTATAAACTGGATTTTCAAAATTTATCGTTATAATATCTCCAAACTTTTTGTTTTCGACTGGAATAACGGCTAATAATGCACTCGGCCTACCATTAAGATAATTATGAGAAGCGCTAACTTGTGTTTAATGTACATATAATGATTTATAGATAGCAAAATCTATGGGGTTGTTTCCATAATGTTTTTTGAGTATTTCAAATATACTTTTATTTTGAAATCCCAACATATTTTTAAAATTTTCACTTATCTTTAATTCAAAGGGTGTGATTAAAGAAGCAATACCATTTGTTTCATTTACGGATAATTTAATATTTTCTTTTGAAAATTCATCCGCTATTTGTTGAAAACTATAATAACCGTCTATAAGATCTATGGGTTTCTCTCCGGTCTTTTGTATTTGTTCACCTGAAATATTATACCAATTTACACAATATGTTATAGATTTTAAACCTATACGTTTATTCCCATCTCTGTTATCAATGTATCGTTGTAAGTATATTGTATTATCAAGATTTGAAATAGTTATGGTACATTTTTACGCGTAAAAAATGAATAAAGAATTTAAATATAATTTTACCGAATCATATAACCCTCATACTAAATATTCTGAAAAAGATTTAAATCTTGTCAAACAAACAATATTTGTTAATCAAAAAGAGAACTTTAAAACAACTTTCCCTGATTTATTTCAAAAATATCAAAACCTACCATTACACACCAACGAACCATGGAATACATGGATTCATTCTTCGTTTGATTGGTGGCAATGTCAATTAAACTTTGCAGTTTGGTGTGCAACTACAGGATGTGGTGTTTCTTATAATAATCGTATACAAAACACTTCAAATTTAACCCAAACGGTTTATATGTTTCATTTATATTATTGTATTGCCAGAATCTTAAAAGAACTTAAATCACCTTTACCAACTGATTCTTCTTTCTGTTATTACAAAAATCCCTATGATAAAGCAGCATATCAAAAAATATGTAATGAATTTCAAATTTCACCTGATACAGATTGGAGACAAAAATTAGAAACAGCTTGTCATGGTTTAGGAAGTTTTACTCAATACTATAAACCAAGTGCTGAATATAGAATGAATCATTCTCAGAATGGACCATTATTAAATATAAACGATTCAGTTAAGCATACAATCGATATAAATATGGCTTGGACAACATTTATTTTAGACAAATCAGAAGGTTTTACAAAAGTAGGTATTGAACGTATTGATGAAAGTATCAGAACTTTTGTATGGGCTTTATTAGGAGCACAATCTCAAACATGCGTAGATATACTAAAAATAGGTACAGGATTTGACGCTCAAAAACAATTCTTAGCAAACGTTCAAGATGCTATTAATAGTCCCATAGATTTACCCTCTCAGATTTCACATTATCAACGTGTGCTAAAATACGCAAGAAGCAAGGTTGATTATGTTTATGGTATTGGGTTAAATATGTCTCCAAGTGATATGAGATTACAAATTGGAACAATTGTTGGTTATAATAACAAAATTGTAATCGCAACAAAAGATCAAAAACTAGGTTTTAACGATGATATAAATAATAAACATTTTTCTCATTCTTTAGATAAATTAGATGGAACAAAAACAAAAAAATCTTTACCAGAACTTGTTCATGATATTCCAAAACCTTCTAATAAATTTGTTCAAGATAAACCGAATATAGAACACAAAGAAAATAAACAAGCAATAATATTTGGAAGTGTTGTATTAGGTATTGTAGGACTAATCATTTATAAGATTTACTGCTAAGGTTCATGTCAAATGAAAATTTTGTTTTAATTGTAATTTTGTAATTAACAAAAAATACCCTTAAAAATGAAGCAACCAACAGCCCCAAATTTACCATTATATCCAGAATTACCAAAAGAAGATGGACAGAATTATAGATTTAAAAAAAATATCAGAAATAGAGAAAACATTGAAAAATGAGAAAGATATTCGTAAATCATTATACAAGAAATATAAACGAGGAGTTAACGTAACGGATGGCGTAGACACGACTTTAATTTCAGTTTCTGCTATTTTAGCTGGTGTTGGAATAGCTCTTCCTATATTTTTACCAAATTGAATGCAAATTGCAGCTGTCGCGTGTGGAGGTTTAGGTGCTTGTGTTAAACTTATTAGACGTAAACTTACAACAAAATCAAAAAAACATTATAAAATTAAAACAATGGCAGAGAGTAAGTTAAACAGTATAAATGATTTAATATCAAAATCTTTAACTGATGGACAAATAAATGAAAATGAATTTAAATTGATTTTAGATGAATTAGAAAAATATAATGAAATGAAAGAAAATATACGTAAAAAACAAACACAAACAAGAATGAATGACAGTGAAAGAAATAAATTAATAGAAGATACAGAAGCAAGAGTAAGAAATGAAATTAAAAAAAAAAATGGAAAATTTCTAATTTTCTTTAACAAAATTACCATAGTAAATGATGATCCTCCACCAAAATATGAATAAATTTTTTTAATATATAAAATGGCTGAAGGAGGAATTGAAATGGAAAATTTAAATAAACAGGATGAGTATGATGATGATAATGAAGAAGAAACTTCTTTTCAAGATAATGAAATTGAGAAAATTAGGCAGAATCGTTTAGATACTATTATAAATGCCGGTAGTGATAATAAAACAAAAGAAAATTTAAAATCAGCACAAATAAAATCATTTGTTAAACAATTTTACAAACAAATAGAGAAAAATGAAGGATATATACCGGATTTTCCTGATTTTTCAAATTTTGAAGTTGGTAAAGATTTAAGAATACTTTATTTAAAGGTTTGGTGATGGCAAAATTCAGCTTACTTCTGAAACAGGAAATAAGTTTTTTTCTCTATCTACTTTACAACAAAGACTTGGCAGAGGTGGAGCAAATAAAATAAGATCTTTGTTAATGTTAAGCGATTATATATCTACTAAATCTTAATCAAAAACTACTAAAGCTTTACAAAATGAAAAAAAATGAAATGGATAATATAGATATTTCTTCAAAAAATGAAGCAGAGAAACTTTTAAAAACAGCGGGTGATGCAGAAACATCTGTGAAAAAAGTAGTAACATCGATTATTGATGATGAAACATTTAAGAGAGAAGCAGAAAGACGACTAAATTTGTCATGGAGAGAGATTGCTAGTTTTCCAAAAGCATTTACAACAACGAAAGAAGGTCTTAAACTTAATATAGCTAAACTAACTAAAATAGATAATGAAATAGCAGAAGAAAGACGTAAATTAGAACAAGCTAAAAAAGACAATGATGAATATCAAATAAAAAGAATAAGTAATCGAATAACAGATTTGGAAATTGAGAGAAGTGGAAGACTGGAGTCAATTAATGATGATAGATATATACTACGTAACCAGATAGATAGAATTACACAGACAATACGTAAAATATTAACCGAAGACACTACATTAGGTGAAAGAATTAGAACATTATTTAGAGAACAAGGAATTACAATAGTTAGTGTTTTAACTGCTTTTGGAATGATTATCGGTGTTATTGTTGAGGCAATTATTGCTTCTGATGGTGGAACTAATCCACCTCCACCTCCTTCAGATAAAACAGATGCAAAAGATTGGATAAAAAAACAACTATCAAATCTTGGTTAATTACTAGCTAATCTTGCAGGAAAAGCAGCAGCTGCATTACCAGGAATTATCGGTGCCATTGTGTCTTGGTTGTTAAATGCAACAAAAGACGTAGTAAATTGGTTTGCAAATAATTTATGGGCTTTGCTTGTTTTGGTTGTTGGTTTATTGTATGCCGCTGCTAGGGAATATTTAAAAAAAATAAAATTAAATTAATAGCGCCCTTACTATGTTATGAATCGTTATCTTTTGTTAGGCGGACATGCAAGTCCGCTACATAATGTTCTCTATGTAATGATCAATATTCCAATAAATAGTTTACACATTATCTTTTGTTAGGCGGACATGCAAGTCCGCTACTAGTTTTAAACGTGACTTTACAATTTCGCAAAGGTGTTAATTGATTATTGATCTTTCGCGTTCTAGCCTAGAGCGCGAGGTTGGCAGAATGCCAGTTCTATCACTGTTGATGGTAAAACATGTTTGTTAATTGATTATTGATCTTTCGCGTTCTAGCCTAGAGCGCCGTTACCAAGTCCGATACATAATGTTTGTATATAGTCGATATGCAATAGATATATTCCAATTAATTGAGGCATTTCTTCTTTATAATATTCAGTAATAATAACAGACTGTTCCGTTGACCACATCCATGAAATACACTAATTCTGCATTTCTTAAATAATCCAACAATTAAGATGAATTTTCTATTTCTTTTTCAAGCTGCTAAATGACGACAACATCATCTAAGTTATAACGTGTAAACATTCTCTTGACAACCAGGTAAATATTTGCAATGATCGATTTAGTTTATTTAAAACTGTCCTATTGAATAGCATATTATAATCAATACACACACCAGGAACAAAAATTAATGTTATGAACTCGCGGATATTTTTTCATTTGTGTTTTAGAAATTCTTTTCTTCGGTGTACTCCCGGCTATTTTTTTTACTGTGTTAGACCCGCAACAGAAATTTGGATTCGGTGTACTCCCGGCTGTTTAATTTTTTTATCACTTTTTCTGCGTAGCTTTTTACAACCTCCGGCTGTTTTTTTTAAACACAATAGTAATATGCTATATTGCATCTCTCCACTCCCGAATATTTTTTGAGGAACGGAAAAAATAGTCAGTGGGGGAGAGGGGTAATATAGCATTTTACTGTCGTAAATACTTCAAAAAAGGTGCGGAGTACAAAGTGTTCTTAGAAGTAGGATGCAAGGTCAAATTTTACCAAGCAAGATTTCGCTATAGAACGTGCAGATTTAAAACGATTGAGATTGTTTGATATTCAGTAGAGAAATAAGCTAACAGAACTAAAAATATGTTAGGCAACTCATTCATCAAATGAATTTATATTACGTTTGTACATAAGATAACAGATTTGATCAACGAACAACTTGATACGGAACATTATAAAAATATCGTTCCCCCAAACTGTCGAGCTGTATCGAGACGAAAACAAACTAGTCAATTAAAAATATAAAAAGAAGTAAAAAGTAAAGATGGAACAACCCGTACATTGAGTTCTGGTTGCCATTGGATTTCAGGAGAATGAAATGCAGGCAATTTAGTTTTCTACACGCAAAATGGAAGGGATTTATGCATAAAACGTGGATTAAATGGTTTATATGGGCAGGCTTTTTATATTGCACCCTGACTATCATGCAACGCCATTTTAGTGTTTCCATGTTTACTACCGTTGGATGTACCAAGGCCAGCTCCGTAAACAGAGTCACTGAAACCTTTCCGTAAATAGAGCCACTGAAATCTTTCCGTAAACAGAGCCGCTGGATTCTTTCCGTAAACAGAGCCACTAAAATCTTTCCGTAAACAGAGCCACTAAAATCTTTCCGTAAACTGAACCATTGCAACCTTTCCGTAAACAGAGCTTCTTAAATCTTAACCAGGTGTTCGTACTTGTTGATATAATGTCATGAAGCAAACATATACAGATACCTGGAAAGTATTCATCAGATAAAGTCTAAGACGTATACTGTATTGAAATTTCATTTTATTGTAATATAAACCCGCCCCCCTAGAAACATTTGCACTTGTTCGCAACATTAAGACCAGTCTAATTGCTACTGATGGTGGAAATTCGATTTTGAAAAATAAAATATGACCGGATAGATAGACCGATTTCCAATTTTTGTTTTTGAAAAAATTGCCCCGATTGACCTTGGATCAATCGGAGTTAACAGCGTCAAATTACATTATGACGTCCAAAAATCTATATTGTGACATTAAACTTTTTCGGGAAATTCACCAACTTGAAACTATGAATTGCATTACAGAAAGCGGCGTCGACCAATCATCTAATCCTTCATTGAGTTTAAAAGGACTTATTGAAGCTCATGTTGTATGAAACGCGGCAGCGCTCCATGCTTAAAATGTGTAAATATGGACATTCACTTTACCGCTTTATGAAGTTTTTAGACTTTTGTTTAATAGTTGTATAGCCATTCAATCAACTGCATATAGGGTCGATTAAAAAATGTGTCCCTACCTGATCTTCTTGACCAATCAAAATGCAGTGATGTTGTGACTAATTCATTGTTTGCTTCCTGATTAATAACTGCCAGTTCCTTTGTAAATAGATGACAAACAATTACAGTTTTCTTGTAGTAAAACTGCATATAAGTATTCGAATAATCATAATATTAATTTTCTTAACAGTAGTTTATATGACTGTCGGACCAATAATTGTCGGATCAATGATTGTCGGACTTATGACCGTCAGACCATTGACTGTCGGACTAATGAGTGTCGGACTAACGACTGTCGGACCAGTGAAATGACCCTGTTATTTCCGCCAAAAAAGGTCAAAATGCTGAGTATAACACAAAAAGGCATTATATTGTTTGCTTGCAGTGGCAATTAATACATGGTAAAACTTCGAATTACTTTTGCGTTCATAATTTGCATTCTCAGTTTGAAGTTAGTGTAAGTACCATAAATAATTACTCGTACTTAACAGTAAGTTAGTCATGACCTATTTAAATAAGAAATATAAAAATAACGGGAAAAGTTTTCTTATAAAGGCTATATATTTTTAACTCCTCAAAGACGAGCTATGACCAATGATTTCAACATAACAAGGTAAACAGAACCATTTCCAAGATTATTATATTCAAGAAAATTGTGGACTAAATATTTCTAGTCTAAATGATTTGACTAATCAAAGCTGACAGTCAAAACATGTGAAAAATAATGTGATACAGAACAAATTATCAATAGAATCCTAATAGGAAGCGAAATTCAGCTAAGGTCAGAAGTATGCAAAAGGGAGATATTCACTAGTTTTAAACAAAATTTCTCTTAAACATTAGATATTGCAAGTTTCCAAATAAAATCGGTTTTCGGGTCAGCACCAAAGTGCTAGCTACTGGGTTGGTGAATACCTTCGGGGAATTAAAGTCACCCAGCAGAAGAAATAGACCTATTTGTAATAAATATCAAAATGCCTAAGTTTACTGTAAATCTAATTTCTGCATATGGGCATTTCGACAACTCATGTCTCTTCAGTGGAGATCAATTCAATATATTTGGAAATCCGTATACCGAAACATGTGTAAAATCTGATACAGAACAAACTACTAATAGATTCTAAATAGGAAAGCCAAAATGAGTTAAGGACATAGCTATTCAAGAGGGAGATACTCTTTAGTTTAGAACAAAATTTTCTTAAATTAAGTTATTGCAAGTTTCCAAATAAAATCGGTTTTCGGACCAGCACCTCATTAATAGCTTCTGGGTTGGTGAATACCCTCGAGGACTTAAAGTCCACCAGCAGAGGCAATCAACCCAGTGGAAATATATAGTTACTGCAAATTTCTTCAAATATGATATGACATTGTGCGTTTGCATTAAAATTGCTTTTTTTGCACATTTTGAGTATTATCGGCCTCACACTTGATTTAAAGAAGAAAATAAGCGTTCAAGCTCTAAAACAAGTCGTGAGGAGACAGCATTTTCGTATCTACGATTGACAACCTTTGATATTCAAATAATGTGCAATCATTGCTTATTTTCTACCTATAAATATGTTAAATGTACCATGCACAATTTATCGCATATCTATCAATCTATCTATCTATTTTCTACCTATAAATATGTTAAATGTACCAAGCACAATTTATCGCATATCTATCTATCTATCTATCTATCTATCTACCTTTTCTGAAACGTGATCGTCCAAAGAACCTGAATTAAAGCGGGAACAGCAAGAACCTGACCTTTCATTTTATCGTTTTATCTTCTTTTCTTCTTTTTACCATTGTTATATATATAAGTGTTAAACTGCAATAATATTGAAATTAATGTTTAATTGACGCAATACAGCTAAACAAGTCTAAACAAAGGCGTTTTATGTAAACATTCAATCACACACTCCGCTGCAACTTAAAGACACAATTTTTAGACTTTGAATATAAGTTCGTTTGATGTTTCTGTTACTCTGTTGATTAGCAATCAAAGAATGAGCATACATATGTTGCTTAGCGATAAGAAACATAAAAAAGGAGGTACGATAAGACTGAAAAACTTAAAAGGGCTAATGGAACAGTTTGTTCTTGACACATGAATGAACATCAAATTTGATCAAATACTGATTTTTGAATAAACGTCAAAGAATGCAAAAATGACGTCCTAACTTTCATCACATTTTTCAATTGATCAAGGAATTTTGCTGAAGACTAGAAATTTTCTAACAAGTGATCACAGAAATATAAAAAAATGAGACACCTGATACAATTTCGCACCAAAAGTCTCTAATTTATGGTAATAATGAGAAATAATCAGTTTTAATATAATATAATGTAGTGGTGATAAATTTCTAATTCAGTATCAATTGATATTATGTTTTTTCTTACGGGGACAACCATTTGATTTTCAGGGGGCGAAGACTAAATTTTTAATTTACAAAAATGTCCAAACCCGCCCCCCCCTAACTGAAAATGAAATGGTCGTTACTTAAAGGTTGCATCGCTTCAAACAGTTTTGCACATGTGGATTATTCTGTTCATGGAGGTATTAAAATATCTATGTCAAGACATCAATGCTCTGATTCACAACGCACCAATTTTACTGTCTCGGATATCATTTTTGTTGTAAATATATTTTATTCCACGGGCTAAAATCACTTTCCGTGCATCACCCCCTCTTTTGACCCAAACCGATTTTTTTTCAGTCCTTTTAATTTCCTCTCTTCCAAATAAAAAATGTTAACACGAATATAACCTGCACACATAGACAGTATCGTACAAATTTGAATATATATCTAACAATTGCCAATGCAATAATGGTTTATGATATGTAAGCAACAAATTGGTTGAAAAAAATTTAGTTTCAGACTTATTTTGGGTTCACAAATGCCAAAATTAGCACCCCTCCCCCATAAAATTAAGGGCAAATTTAAAATATTCGGGCTCCAACTGAAAAAAAATGTCTAATGCAAATTCTTGAGAGTATTTCACAATAGCTGACATGTAGAAGACCATTTAAGTAGATTTAAACTTTTAAAGAAGTCTCTCTTTTGTCCCTTTTCTCGAAATTTAATGCAAAATAAGAAATTTTTATGTTTTGACTTGAGATGTAAATACTTTGATATATAACTTGAAAAAATTGACAAAATATCGTTTCATTATATCTAAGCTATTAGAAAGTATAAAATTGAACATTTCAGACTAAATCAACTCTCAAGAATGTAAACATATTACCCCTTCCCACAAATATTCATAAATTTTTTTTCATTTTATTTAGCTGGAATAACTTAATTATTGTAAGAAGGTCCAATGACATTTCATTCCAAACACCAAATACACAAAGACTCCTATATACACACATGTATCACGATAAGATCATGCGAGTGGCTTCGCTCCATATCTTCAATCTTACCAATATTTTAATAGAATATGACGATATATTTCAAATGCATCTTTTGGAAGGAAAGTAAAACATTAGTACGTTTTGTTCATATATATATTGTAAGACAGGCATATTTTGGGATTTTAGGTTTTATTTTGTTTGGGTAGGGGTAAAATTTTCGTATTTAGAGTCTCATTGATCACTCTTTGTTTTCTAAACAGTACTTTAAGATAATTATGTATAGGTTAAAACAATAAATTGATATATTAGCAAATGAATCCTCAAGATTTGTCCATATAACGATTAAAAAGGGAATTTTGGACAAAGGAATGCTGAAAATTCCCATTTTTCATCAATCAAGAGTAAAGTCAACAAATGGCTGATAAAATACCAAATCATGTTAGACTTCAAGAAACTTTGTTTTATACAACGCAGATTTTGCATGTTTTGGTTATCTTAATGCGAACGCAGACACAAAAAAAATGACAGTTTTAGGGAAAATTTGTTGGGGTAGGGTTAAAATTTTCGGTATATGCGTTCACATTAGACACTTCTTGTTTTTCTTAACAATAATTTTAGACAACTAATATATCGCTTAAAATAGTTAATTGGCATATCTGTAGATATTTCTTCTAGATTTTACATATATAACGCTTAAAAGGTGAACTTTGGACAAATCTGAAATGTTCAAAATTCCCAATATTCATCAATTTTGGGCAAAATGTTGAGTAAAGTCAACAAATGTCTGTTAAAATACCAAATCATGATGTAATTCATGCAACATTGTCATATACAACACACATTTTGTATGATCTGATTATTTTTATGCAATATAGACAAACAATTGACAAGTTTAGGGGAAATTTGTTGGGGAAGGGGTAAGATTTTCGGTATTCAGAGTCACAGAAACACTCCTTGTTTTGCTAATCAATGTTTTAAGACAACTAATGTATCGCTCAGAACAATAAATGGGCATGTCTGTATATATATCTTCCGGATTTGACTTATTTATAACTATTACAAATTGAACTTTTGACAAATCTAAAATGGTGAAAATTCCCATTTTTTAAACAAATATTGGAAAATATTGAGTTTAAGCCAACAAATTGCTGTTAAAATACCAAATCATGATTAAATTAATGCAACATTGTCATATACAACACATATTTTGTGTGTTCTGGTTAATTTCTTATGCGAAGATAGACAAAAAATTTAAATTTTAGAGTGAATTTGTTGGGTAAGGGGTAAGTTTTATCGATGTAGGAAGTTTATATTTCTTCAAAATTGCTATAATTTGTAAAAGTTGTAAAGAAGATGGTATGTACACTCTACTCATTTTAAGCCCACTTTTCATGAATTTGAACTACTCATAGATAAGACGGGGGAAAAGAGACAAAACTGTGTCGAAAACGAAACAAAAAATCAAAGATCTGTTTTATTTCTCTACTTAAAATGATAGTTTGGTCATTCGAAACATATCAACATCATGTTAACATGTTTAATTTTAAAGAAGGACATAAAAAAAACTAAAAACATTGCAAGAAGTATGAAATGAAAGCACTCTAGGTTTAACAGACCACTGAACTTATACAAAGTCTTTCGAGAAAAATCTTAAAATTTACTTCAATATTTTGAAGGGGTAAGAGTTTTCAATTTTTATAACGTATTTGGTATAGAAATAGTACTTATGTGGGATATTTGTAAAGCCATCATTTTATACTTCTTCATAACTAAGAGGTATCAATCAACAATTGGAAGCAATTGAAGGAAAAACATTGACCAAAAATGAAATTTTCCCAAATATCGTTGGATAGGTCTAAAAAAAAGGGCATGTTCTAACATTGCGTGCAGGTTTTGTTTATGTTCACGTGTTTTTATTTTGAAGAGGGGCTGTAAGCAGACTTACAAATGTGAGTGGGGGTATATGGGGTGCTCGGGAGAGGGGTTATATCAGCTCATTGGCTATTTATTTATTACTTTATACACAATGAAACACTGCTGTTCAATTCAATCAAATATTAAAATTAATTAAGGATTCGATAACAAGACTGGAAGTCTTATACTTATCCGTTTCCGGATAAGCTACTTAACTTAAACTTAACTCCTAACTTTAACGTAATGCATCGAAGCGTTTTTGGATCATATCCCTTTCACCACGGACTGTCATCCTTTTGGAAGTCTTTACATGAAAATAAATATAATTTCAAAAGACACATAATTTGCATTGATTTTTATTGATTTGTTCATATTTTTCCTCTTCGATTATTTGTCAATTCATTTACTTGCAGCGCATAAAGTTATCTTGCAATATTTTCAAAAACGGTTTAATTTAATCGGAACATTATAAAGATTAGCCAGTATGCTTCAAATTTGTTTCAGTTATGTTTTTACAATATTAACTCTGATTCCTTGTTTTGATTTGCATTGGAGGTCATTTTGGTGGTGCGCAAATCTGTCAGCCAGTATACTATAAGAGACCACATAAATGTAAATACTAGTTACTGTTTTATTAAATAGGACCGGATCAGCATTTTTTATTCAATATGCAAACAGTTCCGCGGGACGGAAAGTGACGGCAGTTTACATCAATAGTGTTTTGTTTAGTTGTGCTGAAATGAGTGATCACTTGACTATAGTAGGATATTAGGGATCACTAGAGCAACACTAGAACCCGTTACGCCCATCTAAACTATTATTCTTGGGCAGCCCATTATCCCGTGTCTTTTATTCAAAAGAATACTAGTACAAATTATGCAACGCAGTTTTGAAATAGAGATGAAAATTAATTAACCACATAAATGTGCGTTTCAGTGCAAAACTAAAGAAATTCGGACTTTCAGTTGACCGATGTTTTTTTTTTTTATTTATCACAGTAACAAATGGATTNAAAAATTATTCCTTGTAAATTTAACCAGTACCATGATGTCACAACACAACCTGAGAGTGTAGGGATGACACCAAGCGGCAAAAAAAAAAAAAAAAAAAAAAAAAAAAAAAACTGGAAGGTGCATTTTTACGGCCATATACAAGACATTAAATTACCCTTTTGAACTACTGTGAAAGTACTATTTTTCGTTGGGTTCCAATTTTCGTGGATTTCGTGGTACGCTAAAACCACAAAATTAAGTTCCCAACGAAATGTGCTTATTCCCTTGAGTTTAAATGCATAAAATTCAAAAGCACGAATTTAAGTACTCATGATATAGTGATATTTATGAAAACCACGAAAATTGATGTCCACGAATAAAAGTACTTCCACAGTATTTCACTTGAATTTTGAGAGCATAAATATTAATTGAGTGATTGATTTAATTTTTGTTGCTTTTTTTGTTGATCACTAACTTTTATCTAAACCTAAAAGAGGACTGTTACAGATTATATAAACATAAATACCATAATGATCTTCACAATTTCACATGGTCTAAATGGTTCCAAAGTATGTACTTACAAAGTACATGTACATAAAATTACATGTGTAGCAAGCACTATAAATTCATTACATTGACATTTAGAAAAAAATGCACATACATGTAATGCAATCTGCTGTACAAGATATGCCTGGTTCTGACAGTTTAGTAATTTACCATAAATATGGTGTATTAAACGGGTGATCAGACAGATGAACAAGAAACGTGACACCTTAATTCATGTGTCGATTTGTTCCACATGGATGTGTTATCGAAGCAAGACTTGAATCATTCAGTTCTTTGTCTTCATTTAGCCAACATACATTGTAGTTATAAATCATCTACGTGAATAAAGCTTAAGTGTTATAAAACGAGTCCTAAATCATAATCAGTACGACAAAACTTTACTTTCTTCAACCTGTGCCCACTTTTGTACGCATAAATACGCATGTCTTGCATATAATGTAGGTGTGCACTACAAAATGAACCAATTTCGGCTCAGTGAATCTGCAACAAATTAATGTAACTAAGATATGCTAAGAGTTTTGTTTCAATAACCTGACTTTATGTGCACAGTTGGAAAGAAAGGGTAGGAGGCTGTTTGATCTCTAATTCACGATTAAATACCTTACAATAACGTACTTTTGATTATTATTTGACACCGAAAAGGTTCTTCCATTATATAGAGAAACAATACACAAATAATGCACTTTTGAATTTATAACTGTTGAGCAATGCGCTGTTTAATCTATTTTGTAGCGTACCACATAACTGTTTTTCATCAGTTAACAATTTATTAAAACCATTCCGATATAACGAATACCAGTACGCTTTTAATTAATTAATAGTTTGTTTTAGGAAGTATGTCAGCAATTACTTACTCAGTAGGTCAGGAATGCAATTTCATTCCCGCGTATTGGTATTTAAGGTTTGGGGAACTCATTTCTGTCTTCAATTACTCAATAATTCATATCTCTCGATAGTCCCGTATTTTTAAATTCAAAAGAAACTATTTTTTTTATAAAAAGCCATAGAAAATGAAATTTATAAAAAAAAGTTTTTGCAGTGTGTGAATGTATGTGTGTTTTTCTTTGATTAGTCAATTGTATCATTTCATCAGAAATAGTTGTTCGTGTAATTAGGGCAAATTCTGATTCTTTTTAAATATATAATATACTACTTATGGCAATGTGTTCACAGCTATTAAAAAGATCCTGAAGAATTGTGAGTAAAATTTCAATCATTTACGAGTTTAATATTGATTCCTCCACCCTACACTTTTCGAATTAAAATCATAAATTCTCTAAACTTAAAAAGCGAGATAACTCGAGCCTTTCGTTTGTTAATTTGTTTATGTTTAAGTACGTTAAGTTAAGTAGCTTATCCGGACGTCTCTCATAGGAATTAACACAGTTTCTATTTTAACACGTTTCTAAGGTGTTTATAGATACTTTGCAATTTTTCATCCACAACAATCATTAGATATTAAAAAAGCTTAGAGAAAAAGGGGTCTAGTACAGATGCAGATTTAAATGCTTGGTTGTTTATTTTAAGAGGTGAATTTGTCATGGTGCATGAGGGGTGTATGTGTTAGAACGAAGAGGTTTTATAAATTAGCTTCGAAACGTTCATTTTCAACAATTACTAGATAATTTTGTACCGAATAAAACATGACAGTAATGACAGTGTTTTGACATAGTTTCAGAGCGAGACAGTGTTTTGACATAGTTTCAGAGCGAGACAGTGTTTTGACATAATTTCAGAGCGAAACATATGAAAACTCCTCTGTTAATTTTATAGATAGTTACACGATTATAATGTAGCAGATATGAAATCTTAGACAATGATGTAGAAATGAGTTACTGTTCAGTAATGCTTCAAACACTGACAGGAAGGTATCAAATTCTTATAAAAGATCTTTGCGAGACAACTACACTTTAACCGCAGTTAACTATCTGTCCTTTGACATTTCCAGAGTTATAAAGACCTGGTTCAGAAATAGAGATAGTGAGACGAAATTTGAAAATGTTAAGTGATGGAGATGGTTTTACATCAGACGGTAAGAGATTCCATCCGCGTAATATAATTTGAAGAAAGATATAGGCATGTTATAACATACAATGTACACCGGTTGAATAGCTTCCGAGTTTCTTGTCGAATAGGTAACCATTTGATTAAGTATATTGGGTATGTCATGTAATGAATCATTTTGCATTACTGTATTAATCTATGGGTCTCACGACAATTATTTAGTTCTAACCATATAGTCTTGATGGAAATACTAGAATAAAAAGTACTACAATAATAGGATAGGGTGAGGGGGGCAGAGGGGGTCTCCTCCCGGAATCCCGTCTTTATTTTTTTTCTTAAACCCGAAATCCCGAATTACAAAGAAACTTAAAGGTTGATATACCGGGTCCCGGTGAAGTTATTTTCCGAAATCTCGGGCTTAAATCATAAAAATCCCGAAATCCCGAGCTTAAAAACATCTTATTCCGACATCCCGAAAAAGGACCGGCTCCCCCTCTAGGGTAATAAGTAAGGGTCATGGCAAAGGGGAAATAACTCTAGTACTAAGAAAATAATCGAATAAAAATACTACAATATAGTACAGCTTCCAGCATACACTGGTAAATGCTGAGCATAATCCAAACGCTGAGCTTTGCTCAACATTTTTGCTGCTGACTTGTTTATGACCCAGGAGATAATAAACCGAGCAATACAATACCTCGTGAGTGTTGTCCTGTTGATTGTACAGGTTTTAATCAGGTGATCTACAGGTAAATTTATATGTACACCTGAAGTTTTATAACACGAAATTGAAAGGATTCAAAACATTTTACTTTTTAAATTGATTTTTTTACACATATTTGACAATGAGCATCAGATAAAAAAAACATTGTTGAGTATTTCACAACGGATAGAATTGAACATTAAAAAAAAAATNAAATAATTTGATTGACGAGATATTTGAGATATATTCATATGTTTTTCGGTCATGTTGGTTAATTATATATATTAATTTGAATTTTTTATTTGAAATAAATAAGCAAATTAAAGTAAATTACTGATTTGATTTTTTTATGTACAATGTTTAGTATATTAGATTTCTCTTTAAATATTCATAAATCATATAAATATTTGGGAAACACAAATCTATTAAGTTAAAAATGTTTTTACAAATAACTAAATACCGAGGTTACATCAAAAAAGATTAATTAAGTGAAAATTCAAACTGTTTGTTTATATGGCTCGTATGGAACAAGTTAAACATGTTTAAAGAAAATAACAACATGAGAAGTTCATGTTGTGGATTTAATTTTATTCAAACAAAAAGTTAAATACAAAAAAAATAATAGTAAGTAAGAATAACAAATAAGCAGTATACGGCAGTGGTCCACCGTTTGAATTCATGTGTTATGCTTTAATGGGTATTTTTCAAAAACATTTTAACTTTCGGACAATTCTTTAAAAATTTTTGCTTAAAACTGAAGTAATTAGTCTATTTCCTTTAATTTAGTATTTAAAAAGTTAATTTTGAATGTAAAAGTTAGGATTTTTTTTGTATTATTGAAATGAAAATTTTAACAAGGGAGATAATGAAAAAAATTTGTTTTACAATGAAATTAAAATTCTGTGAAATAATTAAAATAACCTCAGTGACCCCCACTTTTCTTTTTATTGTATGAAAAATTAGTACAAAGGCCAGGGACTCTGCATATAAAAAGATAGTGAGCTTCTATATCCAATGACCACCAAATTTAATTTTATTTTTTGCCAACATAGAAAAGAAAAAGGAAACAAACTCAGCTGGCATGTCAGTTAACTGTTAGTAGTCTCTTGTGATTTCATGTTTATGTCCGTATATTTAGTTCTTTCAGTTTCATTTTTCACAATTGACTCAGTCCTGTTGCCAACTGCCTGTTGTTACGATTGTTTTTTGATTTATCACATTGGCTATAGGGGGAAGGTTTGGACCCAATAAAACTAGTTTAACCCCGCCGCAGCAGGTTTGCGCCTGTCCTAAGTCAGGATATTTATTAAGCTTCTGTGTGTCTTGTCTTTTTTCTAGTTAGTTTACCTTATGTCTATAGGAGTCTAGGGTGATGTTGATTTCGCTGAACTTGATTACTCTTTATTCAGGGGCCGACTCCGACCTGCCGATGGGTGTCGGGTTTTCTCACCGTTCATTGAATTCTATTTTAGTAACACCCGGGGTCAAAGGTCAAGTTTATTGTAACGTCACAACATAATGATAAAAATTAGGAAAACATGAGGTACTTCTAGAATATTTTGCAGAGAATGCACTACGAAAAAGTGGTCTGAGGTAACCCGTTCTACTACTTAGGAGGTAGTATTTATATTTATTTTAGTTCGCTATATGAGCCTTTGCCGACATTTAGGGATAGTCAGTGTCCATCTTCTATCGGTCTTCAGTTCGTCGTAAAACTTTTAAAAATCTCTTCTGAAACCAACGAGCCAATATTATTCAAAGTTGGCCTGAATCTATGTTCGAAATGGTGACAAAAATATAAAACTCTTAATTTGGTAAAGATGACAAGCTTGACAACATCTTCCTACCCTTGAAGAAAATCTATTTTGAAAAAAAACTATTTAGGAAGAGGTCAAGAAAACTACAATAATGCTCTTTTTATAAATCGTTTCACCCTGGCTTGAGGTTTAAAATAAATCTGAATACCAAATACAAGAGTTATTGCCGCCTCTATTTGGTAAAAATTTCGTGATTTTAATGTTTTGTTATATATTTCATAAAACAAATTGAAACAGAGGTTGTTTGCAAAAATATTCAGGAAGTCATGGACTTCATTTTATTTTAATGGTTGTAGTTGTCTGATTAGTCTGTGACTCAAGATGGTGAACAAATTTAGCAATGGACCATAAAACACATTGAAACATTTTCTCCTCTGATACCACTTGACCAGTTGGAATAAAACTGGATCACAATAGTCTTTTTGGGGTCCACTTTGAAAATAAAATGTGTGGCAAGTCCATGCTTCATCCAGGTTGGCCGCCGGCGTAGATCATAGTTTAACATTTGACCCTAAGGCAAAATACATTCAAAGATGTTCTCCACTAAAAAAAACTAGCTATTCGGAGTCAAACTTGGTCACAAATATTTAAAGACTGAAGTTACTGTTAATTGGATTCTGCATATGCACATTTCGACAATTATGTCTCTTCAGTGCAGATAAAATGTAAACGTTTAGAAGACCAATAGAGAACAAATAACCAATATGATCTAAATGTAAAGCCAAAATTAGCTAAGGACAGAGCTTTTCATGAGGGAGATGCTATTTGCCTTTAAATAAAATTTACACACCATTGTCAATACTTGGTCCCCTTTGTAATATGTGTCCGGAACCTTCGCATAAGATCCAAGATTCCTATCAGCAGGGATCCTAGTTTTAACATTTTGACATCTGTGACATTTTTGGTTATTTGAACTGTTTATATCAGCCTTTAGTCCAGGTGAGCGATACAGGCAGTCTTGAAAGCCTTTTGATATTAGTAAAATAGAGTCATTTCTGATTGAAAAGTTTAGAGCATTTTCAAATATACAGATTCTTTCTTTTCATTGATCTGCAACTTCAAGTCTTGCAAGACGTTTTTACAAACATTCTAGTGAATCATCGTTTAAGTCGGATTGTAAGTGACTTGTGGGAATACGATACAGTATAGATTCCATATTGATTTTTTCATGGAAATGCGTCTTGTTGTCAATTTTGATATGATAATTCAAAAGCAAAAAAACTACCTTCACGAATTATTTTTTAGGTACTTTGAAAATCGTTATTTTTAGGTGAAAACCGAATTATTTGTGTTGTTCATTCTGATATTTAAATGATTGTAATTTTCAAAAGGACTTGGGCTATTTTAGACCTTATTTTTTACATTTTGATCATCTCTGTATACTTGCTGAAGCATTTTAAACCTAACGTTAAGGTTAAATTGCTCCTTTCGTTCCGATCCAATGAAAAACACGGCCGCCAGCGCAGAAGATAATTTTAATATTGGACTCCATGGGAAAAATCTTCATTTTAGTTCACCTGACCCAAAGGGTCAGTGTGAGCTTT
>MJUU01072962.1:97934-108242 GCA_002080025.1 Modiolus philippinarum
AAAAAAAAAAAAACAAAAAACAAAAAACAAAAAACAAAATTGCATATAGCCATAGATGAAAATTTCATACAACGCAGGCCATTTTTTCTAAAATATGCAAAGATTCTTATTTGTTATTACATTTTGAACTTGCATATGTTTGTAGTTTGATTGACATACAGATATCACGCCCTGTTTAATCGATTTGTTCAGAACGTGTAAATTGCATACGACGGACGCGCGTTTGATTGACAGATAAAACCTGGTTCGTGCACATTATTTGTTTAGGCCGATTATAGAAACGCGCAGGTGTTTCGAATTTTGCTGTATCAACATCCGGTTGCACTATTTCTAGAAAATGACATTTACATGATTGACGGATCAGCAAGTGAGATCGATTAACAAACATGTGGTTTATTAAATTCATTTAACATCATTTGGAAAGTATTTATATCAAACAAAAATTAGGGAAATACTTTTTTATATAATTATGGCCTTATATCAAGGCAATAATCGTTTAATGATGATGATAAAAGTGCAAAATTATATAGATGATGAATATATAAGACAGGAAAAGGGAGAAACTTTTGTTAGCTCACCTAATCGAATGGGCCAGTCTTAGCTGTTCGTCATCTGCCCTCCGTCGTCTGTTTTTCTTCATCCGTTAGTATTTCTCATTTTGATAATCTCTGAAACTATATAGAGTAAACAAATTAAAAATAAAACTTAACAGAAATAATGTATGATATTACAAAATGTGCTCAATTCGTCCCGTTGCGATAAAAATATGAACACCGGTGCATAAAATGTTCGCTTTCAACTTTTCTAATCTGTGATTAACGCAAATTTAGCAAAATTTAAAGGCATTACGTATGAAAGGCTTTGAACAGAAATTATTCTTTTTTCCCGATCCAACAACAAAGATGGCCATTAGCGTAAAACATATGTTAACATTTGACCTTATTAAAACACATTATTGATGACTAAAAACAAACTGTAATTAAATGATGTAGGAAGACCTTTTTCAACAGATATGCTAAAACTTTGTCAGGAAGAGATACAGGCTCAGCTGCTAAACTTCCAGTTTCCATTTTGGCATGTGTGAGATAAGGGAACATCTGCTTAGCCGTTTAGCCGTTTAGTGCCATTTTGTTAGGTTAGCGATAAAGAGTCGACGGCGGATTTTGAGGATTTTGATTTCATTTTGTCAAGTGAGAAATACAGGATAGGCTGATGAAGCTCTAGTTTCCATTTTGTCATATGAACAATAAAAAGTCAGCAGCTGAGCCGCTGGTTCAGCATCTTTATTCTTAGTATCAACTGTTTACTGTTGTAAGATTTCCCGACATGTTCCATCTTATGTGAATTAAATATGGATTAAAATATTTCCTTATTTTTATTCTTTCTTTTTATTCTGATGTTTACATGTAGCTTTCAAAATACGGCTAATTACAAAATTTGTCAGTCGAGATATAAGAATATATAAGACACCAAAAATTTATCCTTAGTTCAATGATAAGACAGCTGCACGTATTTTCTCTGAAAGACATTACAGTATTTATTTAAAACTAAGGAGTATATCCATCTTTTCTACTTAGATTTTATTGGTATTTTTATCTCTTTTAGCTTAAACACATACATGGTGTATTTCGGTTTAGGTCTTTAAAATGTTTAGATTTGATCTGCACTAGAGAAACATGATAAGTCGAAATGGCCATATACAGAAACTTAATTCACAGTAACTTCAGTATTTTGTGAATATACACTAATTAGATTATTTGTTGATGAGAACGAGTTTTTCAAAGTTATAGTTGATGCCAAAAATGCCGTTTACTATATTATCGTTGTGTGCGGTAATCAGTCAGGCAGATTCAGATCTAAATTTGAAGACAGCAAAACTGATGAGACTCGGTTACATAATTCAACCAGTTTTTGGAAGGTATAATGTTTCAGGAAGTATGAAACTGAATCTAAAAAGTATCATTTTAATAGACCACTTTCATATTGATTTCATATCCCGACTTTGACTCCGTTTTTAAAATGACTTGAGCAACGGGAAGCAACCTACTGACTCGACAGTCTGGTTACGGTTCTATTGTAGCAAGAGACAGAAGTAAAGTTCGAATACGAATATATCTATCATTTGAGTAGGGGTAGTATCTCGATTGTCTTTAGATAAATTATTTTGTACTTACCAAAAATCGTGAAAATTGAATCAATCTAGGGAAAATGCTTACTGATCTTCTTTTCTCTAATGAGACCGAAAACCAGGTTATCGGTTGTTAGCGAGTAATGTCCTTTTGAAAAACATGCTAAAATGGCAGTCATTCCGTAAATATGCAAATTGTCTACAGAAAAAATTCTTCCTGTTATTTCGTATGTCTGGGTAATATACTGGTTACCAGCTAGTATCATGTTTAAAAGTGCTACAGTAAAAGTTCAGATTCAATTGCAATTTTATATAAAATCTTCTTTTGATCAAAAGCGTAAGTTGTGTTATTTTTTTCAAACGAAATCATTTACAAACTTTTAAAAAGCAGATAAAATACTGATAGGAAAACTCAACATTTCTCTTGCAATTTATAAGGTGCAGTATATTAGTAAAAAAATAAAAAGATAAAAATTAGTTTAAGGTCATTAAATGTCACCTTATTTATTTTAACACGCTACTAAATACCCCCCAAAACTGATATCTCATACGTTTTGCTTTATTTCAGAAAATAATGCTTTAAAAGAGAAGGTAAGGTTTATATATATACTTTGTTTTCACCTAGTAAAGACGTGGACGCCGAAAAGAAGTGTCCTTTATTGAATGTGAAAGGCATTTTTTAAATGTGAAATGCATCTTTTAAATGTGAAAGGCATCTTTTTTACGTTCGTACACAGATGATAGTCTCGACGACGAAAAACGGTTTATTGTCTTGAATCTAAAAGGCACCATTTCTTACACTTTTACACAAGTTGACACCAAAAGAAATTTTCTGTATTTGCTTCAATCTTTAAGACATCCTGTCCTATACTCGTAAATAGATAAAAGTCCTCCTTGCCGTTCCTACACTCGTTGGTAGAAAAAGCCTCTACTTGATCTTCACCTGTGTATTCGTGCTGTAAAAGTTGCAGTTCCTTGTTTGAATATACTTATGAAGAACCACAATACTCAATTTTCTGAAATTAAATAATTGAAAAATGAGTATCATTGTAAACTGTTAATCACTCAACACAGATAAATTATTGTGGTTATTGTGGTTATATTATACCACTTACATTACATAGAATGACGTATATCATTTAATTTACTGAAATATTATGGGTTACAGTGGAAGATGGCCAATAGAAGATGAATGCACTCATCTCGTATAGCCACCCAGAAGGGTAGACTTTTTGTGATGCAACAATTGTAACCATGGCTAAACGTCACAAAATACCTGATGTCTCATTGAATCGTACACTCAAATGACGACCTTTCTTCTCATATAGTTTAGATATCTAGACTTGTACCAGCAGACTAGGCTCCTTTAGCTAGCCGACAGATTAGCGGCGAGCACCCCATAACCCATCTTTCAAAATTACGTATTGTCGTATTGTCATATTCTCTCCTTTCAAGATTGTGGTCATGGATTTAGCAGTCTACCTGTATTGGGTTTTATTCGTATGTTTACTATGCTATAGGAAACCGGGACAGATAAAAGGGGAGGTTTGGGTACCCATAAACCGGTTTAACCCTATCGCTGGCTTTTGCTAGTGACGGTCCTGCTGTCCTGAGTTCCTATCGTTATCTACATTTGTCTTTTGTCTTATTTGTATTTTTCCTGTGTAGTTCCTTAGCAGATTGTGGCATGTAATTATAATTTTCAGCCATTGTAGGTGTTTCCTGTTGTCCCATTTATTTCATTGTATATTCGCATTTTACTGAAGAAGTAGGTACTTACAATCGATCAAAATTTAAGATCGGAATATCTTTCACTTTTTAAAAAAAATTCTACAATTTATGTAATTTTCACTCCTTTCTCAATTGGAGAAAATACGAAATTTCTCACACTCGTGAAAGATCCTTCCGATCTTAAATGTGATATCATGCAAAAACTTATATTTCTCATATGTAAGACAGAAAGATTGTACCAAACTAAAAATAAAGACAGTGTTATTGCAATCGTATTTTTGAATTAAATTCTTTTGTATTGTAGCGTGTAACCTATCAAACTATATTCCTAGGTTCGTTCCAGTATAAACTAAGGATCTGTTAGTATTTTATTTAAGACAATAACACAAAACACTACTAAAACCAATCAACTAAGTTATGTACAGGGGCTCCTTGCGATGAATAAACAATATACAAACATCATTTCAAAACAAATGTCTTCAAAAGGGTTTAAACACTAGCTATGAACTACAAAACTAAGATAAAACCTAAACCCAACCTGTAAACAAAAAGCTGTCTCCAACCTACCAATATTCACAACTTTCTTTAAAACACTTGCAGTCTCAAACGAAAGACTTCTTCAAATCAACGACGACTGTTTCATATCACGTACAGCACGAAATGTTCACAAACCAAATGATGGTCCTTCTGTTGTAACCTCTGGGGTTTCAACACCGGACAAAACAAATTGGCTGTTCCAAACATCTGACTTGAGAGCCTACAATAACAATTTTATGAGGGTTATAAGTTATCGCCAGAGGGATAACACCAAACACAGCAACCAGCTTTATTGTTTCACAACGTCTACCTCTGTTCTCAAGTTGAGCGTGGTTTTGGACGTGACTTCCAGAACAACTTTGCCCTAGCAACACGACCCCGAAGTACTCGGGACGCGGACGCGCCAGAGAGCACCCAGAATCAACCAATCGGAATCATCGAAAATCGCGCACTTTAATTTGTACATATATGATCCCCTTTGAATGGAAATGAACCTAAATAAACGGAAATAAGCATCAACAGGAGCTAGAAATAATATATAAAAATTGTCTCTCACAATTGTTTCATCAGACTAGTAAAGTGGTGATTTACTGATTTCGCTACAGTATAACTTGCCAATGAGATTATGATCTACATATCCAAGATCTACATGTCCAAGAGTTAAAAATTTTAACTAATTGATCATTTTATATTCTCTGAATAAATATAATTAAACAGCAACATACCAAAATCCAAATTTATGCTCAAGTTTCGAGATCGAAGGATTCACCGGATCCGATTCTAAAAAAACCCTTTTTCACAATATGACGTCACTTTTTGTTAGACCAGACAACACTTAAGAATGCGGTCCCCAGGGGGTGAAGTTCATGATTTATTTAGTACATAACAAAAAAAAAAAACAAAAAACAAAAAAAACAAAAAACAAAAAAAAAAACAAAACAAAACACAAAGTAATAAACTCAAAAGAAGCAAAAGTATAGTAAACCGGATGTCACGTGAGGTGTAGTCCCGTCGTCATATTTAGTCATGTTAAGTGACGTCAGATTTTCCAATGAAATCAAAAGATGTTTACCTGTTATGCATTAATAACCAAAAGAATATTAAATGATAAGAGAAAACTAGTCAATTAATTCATTCCAATTTTAATTTGCAATCGCAGTGATTGCAAATCTAGTGCCGCCGTTTTTGAGAGCTACGATATATCGTAAATTACCAGACTACGCAAAATTTCATGGGACTTACGAAAATCATATTAGTAAGTGGATATGTTAGTACACTTTTACACAATTACAATTTAAAAAACATGGGAATTCCATGAAATGCATTTCCCCATGGGATTTTACTATTCCCCATGAGATTTTGATATACATGTATTCCCATGGCAGAAATATAACCCCATGGAAAATTACAGAAATCCCATGGGAAATAATAATCCCATGAGAATAATAAAAGTCACATGGAAATATTTCAAAATCTCATGGGAAATGGTGAAATCCCATGGGAAATTGCATTTTCCCCATTGGATTTTGAAAATCCCATGTTTTTTTTAAATTGCTATAGTGTAAAATCATGCTAAGATATAACGTCACAATTATGATTTTATTAAGTCCCATGCGATTCCGAACATTTTGGTTATTCACAGTACTTGTTATTGATATAAAATGGCGACACAGGATTTGCAGGCACTGGAATAGGGTCTGTAAGTCTCGTCATGTGACTCAAGAGAATTCACGATAAACTTGAAATTCGAAAACGCTTCCCGCCAAAACATGACGTCTTAGGATTATGACGTTCAAATTTTTTTCTGAAACGTCATATGTTTTTGTTTAAAATGCAACTTCCGGGTACAGATTATATACCCGGAAGTTCCCAAATTAAACGAGACTTACAGACTCTATTGCAAATGAGATAATTACAAAGCTTACCACCTTTAAGATGGGTCATTATGCGTGCTTCATTATTTTGTCCGTTGCATATAGTATGAAACCAAATAGTAAAGATATAACCCATATTACAGATGAATAATCGAGTTAAAAGGGATTATCTGGAAAACACAGGGCATAAACTGTATCAAGATTCACATGACGAGCATAGTAAATATGTCATACATGATTCACATGCTGAGCATAACCACTACACAGGATATGGTTCACGGTGAGACTGGTCAATATCAAGGACATGATTCACATGATAAGAGTGGTCGATATCAAGGACATGATTCACATAATGAGAATGGTCAATATCAAGGACATGATTCACATGATGAGGATGGTCGATATCAAGCACATGGTTCATATGTTGGTTACGAAATTCATGCAGAGGGCAATGGCGAGACAGAAAGTAAATATTATTTCACTTTATATAATTTGTATTTGCAACTCACCTTGTGCTAACCTTTAATTGTTAAAATTAAAATTTAAAATTGCTACTTGCAAAATACCGTTACATATTCATAAAAACAAGGAATAAATGGTTTTAGAGCGCCCGCGCAAAAAAACGCAGATTTTACATTTTTTGACATTCAAATTGATCGTACTTTCCCATAACTTCCTTCTTTCTGGTATTATTTTTGCATTTTCATTTATCCTTTTGTAACACATTGCATTTCTCTGATTATATAGACATAACTCGTTTTAGTTTCACATTTTTATTTGTCGTTCAAAATGTAAATTTTCATGTTTATTGCCATTCAATATATATATAAGTGACAATACAGTTTGAGTCAGTGAGACTGCTAATTTAATTTGCAATTTATGTTATATCTATCCAACAAAATCTTTTTCGAGAAAGTCATTGAACTTTCAACAGACTTGAATAGTTTTGAGAAGTCATTAACTCAAAACAAAATCAAAAAGCTTTTTCTCAAAACAAGGTATAGGAAGAATCTATTGAAGTTCAGTTTCCTTCTGTTTCTTGAAACTGAAAGTTGCCGTGTGCAGAGCAGTATATGTAGGTACTCCATCGAAAAAATTTAATGTTCGCATTCAATGAATATAACGGTGCAAAAAGATAGCTATCTACTTCCATAATAAGAAATTTAACTTTTAATCTCCAAAAAATTAGGTTAAGGATTAATTAACATGATTAAAAAATACAATTTGTCCACTTCCGGTATTAGTTTTCTTCTCATTTACTAGCTCTATTGAGAGCTAAAAAAAAACTGTTCCAAATTATTTGGAGTAATGGCGCTTTGGCCACGAAAAATTCAAGAAAACTGCAAAAACAAGTAAAGCTAAAATTGCCGTGCACCTACGTGCACCCATAAATCTTTTTTGAAATTTTGCAGTTGAAAAGTATGGGTTGTAATTTAAATACAACACTTAAGTTGCGTTTTCATGCACAATGTCATCATTATGTATTTGTGCAATGAAAATTGATAAATTATCAAACTTTGCATACAGAAGTCTTCGTTGGAGTACCTAGTATATGCTTACCCTTCCGGCGTACTTGATGTCACTCTCAATTCTTTGAAAGTTTGCTATGTTTCCTTCCGTCTTCTGTTGTTTCCATTTTTTACCATGTCTTGGAACTTTGATTTATTTATTCTACTTGTTCTTTGATCTTTCGGTATTCTTATGCATTTGTTCTAAAGACATTTCTTGTTGAAAAAAGGACCATGATATCACCATTTTTTAAACAGTATTGATGTATATAAACTATTGTTACATTTTTTCATATATGCAAACATCAGAAATACGCCTGAATTTTCTAGACCTGGAGAGTGATTTACCTTTTTTTTCTTCCGTACATAGCTGTTTCCCGTGTAAGACAACCATAGAGGACATGGTCGCGTAAAGCTGTCGAACACGGGTAATCGTCACATCCAACGTTCCGATTTGTTCAACGATATAATTGATACCATAACTAAATCCATGAATCATTGACGTCACAGTTAGAAAATTCACAAGGAATGGCAGGTTTTAGATTTCATCGGTTTGTTCGTTGTATTTTACGGACGAAATAGGTTCTTACACTCGACTAAAATTAAAGATCGGGATATCTTCTACTTGTGTGAGAAATTCTACGTCTTCTTCCCTCGTTACACTCGGGAAAAGACGGAATTTTTCACACTTGTGGAAGATATCCCTTATCCTAATATGGTCTCGTATGAATCCTATTAATCTAGAAAGATGCCACGGCAAAAGACAAAAGAACACAATATTGAAGACAAAAAACACGACTTTATGATAATGATTAAAAATTGACATCAGATACATTACTATCATCAAAGAGACTCCAAAATCGAATTTCACCACTGCTTATAATTAATGCATTGTATAAATTTAGATGAAAACTATGACACTGCAAGACCACACCAATCATTCTTTTCGTCAATAATTCGACCTATTGGCAATAAAAAATATCCTGCATTAAATATAGTTTTATCATTAAGTTGTCTGAAATTTTCATTATACCTGCAATACGGGACTTTTGAAACGATTACAATCTGGTAACAGATCTATTTTTATACTTAAAAAATCAATACATCAATACATTTAGAGGGAATCACTAATTAGTGAACACTGTTGAGCTTAGGGGGATTTCTATTTAATCGATTTGTAGCGCTTTAGGTTAATCCGTTTCGTCAATTAAAAGTTAGTTAAAAAAATGTCATATAGGAAAAATAATAAATGCACTTCAATTTCATAAATAGTTTGTTTTTATGTGATTTATATTAATTTCAATAGTTTAAGAAATCCAGTTTTTCTTCTAACTGGTATTCGAATTTCCGCCTTCAATTACACGAGAGTTCCTATCTCGAAAGTCCAGTATTAGACGTGAATGTCTTAACGTATTCAACACCTGGAGTGATATTCATTTCATTGAACTATATAAAAACCAATCATGGTCAATAAGCTTTTTTATTGACCCGGAAAAATAATTATTCAGGTTGATTGATAATCTCGGTAAATATTAGCTTACCTGTCAATAAAAAAATACAATTCCCTTCAAAAGGCAATAATTGCATAATATTGCACCCCTGACCTAAGTATAAGTTACCGTACATTTCAAACAAAAGAAGTGGACGGTATTGAATCCGGGATACTTCTTTTGCCGCACGACTTCTAAAATTCTTTGATTAGTTTTCATTAACTTTAAACTTGTACGTAAATAAACGACGTTTCTACCATGATTTGGTGGTGTAATGGTTAGCGAGTTCGCCTGATAACTTAGTATGATTGTTATGGTATTGACGAGGGTTGAAATCTCATCTAGGGTATCAAAATCATTTTTGCGAAGTTTTATATCTACTACTGATTGGTAAAATAAGAAGTAGTTATTTTAAAGAATTCTGTACAGTCTCTGTAGCGCAATCGGTATGACCATTTGGTTAGATAAAAAAAACAAAAAAAAAAACAAATCGTTTGGTTAATGACATGATAGGCAACTTCTATTGAGGTATACAAGTTTGAATATTTTTCTTCCAAAATGTGAGTTGTAAAGTTAAATATGTTTATTAATCTAGAGGTATATACGGCGCACGTGGAGTAAACCATCTCCAGACTGTAGCAAAACGAAGGGTTGCGAGTTCTAGTCACACATATGACTGAATTTTTGAAGGGTCAACAAATTTAGACTTACGATTTTCAAAACAATGTGTGCACTCATGCAGAGAAAGTGGTCTCTACTTAATCTGGGAGGCCAGTTTGAACAATAGCTTCGCTTTGGGTATTGTGATACAAATGTAAAAAATGAATTTTGCTCTGAAGAAAGTATAGCTAAAGTATCTTATCCATCATTTAGAAAGCAAATCAAGTGAAAATATATTTAAACATAGAATGGCAAAAAGATAAGATAATTTCTGTTCAGATGAATTAAGGTGTCTCAGTGGTATTATTCCGCCATTTTTGTCGAATAATTGTTCATTTAGGTTTCATTCATTAAGAAATTCAACAAAATATTTATCTAAG
>MJUU01072962.1:108311-141531 GCA_002080025.1 Modiolus philippinarum
AATATGACATTGGATTATGACGTACAAATTGTTTGCTTGAAACGTCATATGTTTTTGTTAAAAATGCAACTTCCGGGTACAAATTATGTGCCCGGAAGTTCAAATATTGGACGAGACTTACAGACCCTATTTGAAATAGTTATTCCTTACCACTATTACAACATTTTCATTTAAAAAAGGTGAACTATAAAACACACGTGCTTTAAATCTATGGCTGGATGTAAAGAACATAGCAATTAAGGAAGAGATTTATTTAATCGAATAATTTTATATAGTTATCACAGGAGAAATTCACATTTTATACTTTATCTCTATTATTTGAAGGGTGACCCCTTATTTCTATTTTTTATATGTAAAATATATATTGATCTTTTAACACATACAAAGTATGAACAAAATCCAAAATAGACTTTACAAGCTATCCTCTCATATAATCATTTCCCTTATCACTTCTTTGTAAAATCCTTAAGTTTTCAATTTCAGTTTTTGCGCTCAAATGCACGGTGACCCCATATTTTATTATATATTTTAAACAATAATACAATTATATTTCTACACAGAAAATTTAACAGAATTCTATAATAGGAAAATAATACCCTGCAGACAACTTAACATAAAAAAAAATTGAAAAACGTCAAATTTATAAAATTGACAACCATGAAGAAATGTTCTCATCCTTGCAACTCGGACATCATATGAAATCGGACAACCTCAAAATTCGATAGTTAAATAAGTGAGATAGAGACGGTTGGTCTGAGATATTAGGTTATTAAACGAATGTGATTGATTTAAACCCCTTTGCGATTATTAAAATTATTTGTGCCATACAAGACATACTCTTTCATGATTGTCAAGAAAAAGGGAAAAAAATAAACGATTTCTTTAAACAAGAAATAAATGAATATTTATGAACGTAATATACTGTAGTGTTTTCTTTCCTTTTATTACAGGAAGAAAAATAATATACAAGATAATAGGTGAGATAAATCTTTAGAGAAATTCATGAGATCATGTACCAATATATCCAATGTCATTTCATAGATGTCTACGGGATAACTATACATTTGTCGTCAATGTATAGCGTATCTATACCTTTTATCTAAATACATCGGCAAACGAATACAGAAGCAAGAACAAAAAAGGGTAATTTTAAAATCATAAATCCAAAATCACGGCAATTCACTTAAAACACGAATTAAGACAGTATGACAAAGACAAAACAAATAAACAAAAATTGAACAAGAACGCCACACAACTATAGCTCTAGCAGTTTGAACCCCTATAAAAACTGAGGTATTATCAGGTGCTTCAAAAACAAATTTCAGCTCAATCCTACAGTAGAAATTTTCTTGATATTTAAAAAAATTCTGATACAGTGAAATTTGATTTAAGAGGTCACGTCTGGGAGGGAGTCAAACTGGGCTTTAAAGAAAGGAAGCCTTTTAAATGAGGTTTGATTTATATGAAATATACTACGAAGGGATCTTTAAAAGGTGGCCTTTAAAATCAGGTGGCTGCTTATTCAAGGTGACCACCAAGACAAGTTTGACTGTATTAACTTGAAGATTTTCAATCGTCTTACTTGTGTCAATTGTCCATGCCTTTTTTTCTCTAGAAGTGGATGTCATTTTTCTAAAATAACTTCAGATTTCCCATGAAAGTCGAGTGAAAATTATTGGCTTCAACATTTCTGCAAAATAAATAAAAACGCCATCATCCGAAGCAAAACAGCCGAAAAACAAAGGACATGAAAATACAGAAATGAATTAACTTTACATTTCTTTCTTTTTTCAATTTTTCACGAGATTCATAAAAAAGAACGTGATATTACGATATTTAAGGATGCAATATTCTATATAATTAACATGCATTAAATGTATTGAAAAGATGTGACTTCATGTGCAGTATTTATCAAGACAATTGTCAGGACAACAGGGTCTGTAAGTCTCGTTCAATTTTGGAACTTCCCGGTACAATATTTGTACCTTGAAGTTGCGTTTTTAACAGAAAAGTATGACGTTTAAAGCAGAACTTTTGGACGTCATAATCAGGCAACGTCATATTTTGGCCGGAAACATTTTCAAACTTTAATTTAATCGTGAATTCTCCATGTCACATGACAAGACTTACAGACCCAATTGTGATTGAAATTTTTTCCGGTAGTTTGCACATGCATTGTCTTTTTGCCCATAGGATTATGGGTTATGACAATTCTGTTCGGTAATTTTGTTTTTACCCTTATCATAATGTCATAAATGTTTATGTTAAACTTATGAAAAATTCAGAGGAGTCCAATTTCCTGCCATAATTTTTAATTACATATATCTCAAAAAGACATCAGTAGTCATGGATTTGTGGAGACTTTGTCTCGTGTGTATTTACTCTAAATCCTTTGATTGTTATTCAGTAACTCTAACAATTCTTTCGTTTAAACTGCTTCTTGTCCAGTTTTTTTACAACACCGCAATTTTTGCGCCTGTCCCAAGTCAGGAATATGTTGGTCATTGGTTTGTCCGTGTCTTCTTATAAAATCATAGCTTCTTGATATTTGGGTAATTGGATGTGGTTTGTTTCCATTGATTTATCCACTTTTTTTTACCCTTTTGGGGCCATCTAGGGCTTGCTATATGGTGTGAGGTTCCTCACTGTGTTGAAGACCGTACGGTGACCCCTAGATGCTTTGTTTTGGGTCCTTTTAACCTGGATATGGGATGTTGTCTCCTTGACATTTACCCCATTTCCTTTCTTTTTCATATACATAACATTTATTTAAAATCCTATATTTTTAAATTGACCAGCGAACAACCTACAGATGAAAATTCTTAATAATATATGACTGCAGTTCATTATAATATGATATAAGTGTTTAATATCAGTTGTTGTTAAAAAGCTTTTAAAAAAATCAAATTTTCGTAACAATAACTTTATAATTGATTTCAAACGAATAAGAGTGATAAAAGGAATAACATGAAACATCTATAATGGCTGAAATTATAATTATATGTTACCATTTGCCAGGGAAACACATGAAAACAAATTAGACAAAAGACAAACGTAAACAACGATAGGAATTCGGGACAGCCAGACTGTTCCGAGTTCCTATCGTTGTTTACGTTTGTCTTTTGCTAATTTTCACTAGCAAAAGACAGTTGTAGACTTAAATTGGTTTATGGGTGCCAAAACCTCCCTTTTATCTGTCCCGTTTTCCTTTAGTAAAATAAACATACGAATAAAACCAAATACAGGTACACTGCTAACTTAATGACAACAATCTTAAAAGCAGAGACAGAAACAATACAATATACGTACTTTTGAAAGAGGGGTCAGGGGATGCTCGCCGCTAGCTAGCTAAAGGAGCCTAGTCTGCTGGTAGAACACTGTCGCACTACGGAAGAAAAATCAAAACCTCCCGAAGGTTTGGTCAAAATCAATGAGAGGTCAGTATGAGAGCTGTTTTGCTAAAATAGGTTTAATTAGCTATAAAAAGTATGGAGACAATGCATATGAGACAGATACATTGTTAAAGGAAACAATGAAACAACGCTTCTGTTGTCGTTTTTCATCTCGAAGTCACCATGGGTTCTTCAAGATAAACTTTGCTCATACGTCAAAGAAAGTTCATGACGGCCTTTAATGTCGAACAACGCTACACCCGTGTCTAAAAATTTGATGCGGGATAGTCAACAAACAAAAAACTAAAGGTTGTCGGAACGACAGCTATCCCCGAACTCTCTGTTTGACACAGACAGGGTCTGTAAGTCTCGTCATGTGACACCGAGAAATCAAGCTAAAATTCAAATTTGAAAATGTTTCCCACCTAAATATGACGTTGTGGAATTGTGACGTCCAAATTGTTTGCTTGAGACGTCAATTTTTCTGTTAAAAATGTAATTTCCGGGTACATTTATGTACCCGGAAGTCCCAAAATTAGACGAGACTTACAGACCCTATTGGGACATTGAAATATAAAAAAGTTTGAAATATTTATTCCGCCGGTTGGATATTTTACTTTCACTTCCAGCAATCATATCGAGTGTTTTATGGGAAGGCACTAGGAAAAAATGTATGAAGTTGTGTTTTTAGAATGACAATTATTAAAAACAAACCTTATGACTAGAACATACAACCTGCTACTGAATATTTTACGAAAGGATATTGAAACCGGAATACTGGATTGCAAATGAAAAACACTTATTTTAAATGCAATGTTGACTCCAATATTTCTTTTTATCTCTAAAAAAAATCACCCCAGAAGAACTAATTAAACAATATATCGTAAAGTTTCCCAGAAATAACAAATAAAAATGAATTGTTGTTTTCCTAAATATAAAAAGAAATATCAAGTCCGTTTGATTTTTCGGAATAACATGTACGAGTAATCAATTAAAAACAAGAACAGTGATCCTACATTTCCATTGATTTCCAAACTGTAACTGTTTACAATTAGTGTTCTGAGCAATCCTCAGCATGATTCTTTGTGTTTAGTGTTTCTTATAAAGAGAGCACGATATTTGTTTATTTGTTGTGTATCCTTCTTTTCGTGCAACTATAACGTACATGGAGACATTGTTTAAGACAAATGTATTATTAAACAAATGTAAATATTATTCGAAATGTTTAAAGCACCCCTTTACCCTACCACTGGCTTTTGCTAGTGCCGGTACTAAGTCCGGCAGGTTCGAGTTCCTATCATTGTTAAGGTTGTCTTTTGCCTAGTGTATTGCTCTTGTAGATTGCAACATGTAATTTTAATTTTCAGCCATTGTAGATGTTTCCAATTATTCCCTTTTATTTCATTAATTGCTGATTTTAGAACGTGGACCTCCTGGCCCTCCTGGAAAACCAGGAACGTCAATAAAAGGAGAAAGAGGACGGACAGGAAAAACAGGGTCAAAAGGCAAAACCGGTCCTACTGGACCACGAGGAATTAAAGGAACAAAAGGTTTTAGAGGTCGAAAAGGAAATAAAGGATTGATGGGGTCTAAAGGAATAAAGGGTGGAAAAGGGACTAAAGGTTCAAAGGGAATCGAAGGAAGAAAAGGAGGAAAAGGTGAAAAGGGAATTAAGGGCATGAAAGGACCAAAAGGGCGAATAGGAATGAAAGGTTCGAAGGGAACGAAAGGTGTAAAAGGAATTAAAGGATCCAAGGGAATAAATGGTAGAAAGGGAATGAAAGGACCTAAAGGAATGAAAGGCGGAAAAGGCATGGAGGGTATAAAGGGAATGAAAGGAGCTAAAGGATTGAAAGGAGGGAAAGGATTAAAAGGTTCTAAAGGAATAAAAGGTCCAGAGGGAACGAAAGGATCAAAAGGAACGAAGGGTTCAATAGGAACGAAGGGGCCAAAGGGTATGGAAGGACCAAAGGGAATGAAAGGATCCAAAGGTCCGAAAGGAATGAAAGGACTAAAAGGGTTGAAAGGTCTTAAAGGCATGAAAGGTTCAAAAGGAATAACAGGACAGAAAGGCATTAAAGGATCAAAAGGCTTGAAAGGGCTGAAAGGAATGAAAGGCTCTAAAGGAACGAAAGGGCTAAAGGGAATGAAAGGATCCGAAGGAATAAAAGGAACAAAAGGAATGGAGGGATCGAAAGGTCTAAAAGGAATGAAAGGATGCAAAGGTGCTAAAGGAATGAAAGGTGAACCACCTGGTAAGTATTATGAATAGATATTTGGCAAATGTAAGCATCAAATAATAACATTAATTGATTTTGAGAAAATAAAACTTGTAAGTGTATTCTTGGAAAATACTATGCTTTTAACTTTTTTAACTATAGAAGATATATTTGGAATTTTGTTGATCACAATTACTGAATCAAATGTTGGTTTCAGTCACTCGTACTGTTAAAAATCTAATTCAAGGGCTGTACATTTACAAATCATGAAGATCCTATATTATGCTCGGAACATAGTTTATCTGTTTCCATCAGATGTTTGGTTCCTTTCAAAAGCTGAAATAATACAGTCGTCTAAAAACAAAGAGGGAATTTTCCATATCTACCGTGGATGATTTAAAATATGATAATTAAATTCCTTAGAAAGCTGTTGAATTTAATACAAATCAAGGTGTTATCTTCCATTATTTCACACTTTCTAGCGACACCATGTAATTTATTACTAAAAAATCAATGGTTCGAAATCATATCAATATTATTTGTGTTTGTGATGCTTAATGCTAATAAAGTTTTGATAAAAGAATGTCATATACCATATATCATATGTCATGTGTAATATACAACTGCCTTACTTTTCTTTGAATATCCTCTTAACATCGCAGTAGGTGATTTGCGAGTTACCGACTTTGGTTCCGTTCTTTAAATTTTCTATCAAGGGGAAGTTACTTAATAAAAATCAAGATCACGTGACACCGTCAGATTAACCGAAGAAACTCTTATAAATCGGTACACTGGTATATGAAATCTATTGAGATTTAAAGTATAACAAACGGACACATTTCATTTTGAAAAAATTCCCCAAAGATGACGTTTTGAAAGTGTAAATGTCAAGAAAAAATAATTTTTACATTTTCGTTAGTTTACGTTAAAAATTTCCAGGTTTGTACGGCATAGAATTGCTTCTCTTGCATAAGCTTGTAAAATGCGAGTTTAAAATCAGTCCACCTTAATTGTCAAATGGACTATCACCAAAACAGATAATACATATGTTTGCGGTTAAAAGTAAGGATAATGAATATTTGTAATCATCGGATTCTTCTACTTTAAGGCCAGTTAGTGTAATCACATAACGCCGATGATAAAAATGTAATTTGAATCTGATCACGTGACACCGAGATTTTACGATGAAATTGTATTTTGAATCTAATCACGTGACACCGAGAAATCACGAAATTATATTTTGAAACTTATCACGTGACAGAAAGAATTTACGATAAAATTGTAATTTGATTCTATTCAAATCAAACCTAGAATTCACGACAATAATGCAATTTGAAAGCATTTCAAACAAAATCATGTCTATTGAGGATAATGACGTCCAAAGATTTGTTTGAAATGTCACAAATTTGCGTTATAATTTCATGGTACTTTTCATCATAAAGTACCGTAAAGTTTCAGAATTGATCGTGAATTACTGTTTTATATTTATACAAAATAATTTGCAGCTTCAATTTTTATATTCTTTGATTGGACTAAATAAGTGTTATTTTGCTGCTTTAGCACCGTAAATCTCGCGCTATTCACATCTCGATTATTAATATGAGTGTTCATTGAAATACAGTTAACGCAGTCTGATTTTGTCAATGTAAAATTCCAATTTTCAATGTCTGAATTTGCAGAAAAGAATGAAAGGATGTAGAATAAATATGCATATAAGCAATAGATTAAAATCATTTAAATTGTTCACCAACCCAGTAGCAGGTAGTTCGGTGCTGTCCCGAAAACCGATTTTATTTGGAAACTTGCAATATCTTAATCTTTGAAAAAAATTTTTAAGGGGGTTCGCTCCTCAATTTGAAAATAAATAGGATTTCAAATAAATGTAATTTTTTGATAGAAAATTAAATAAGAAGTAATTTAAGTGAAAAAAATTGATAGGTTGATGATCTAATTTTTTAGAAATACGTGACTGAAAATTTGGCGGGAAACTGAACTCCTCTGAATTTTTCTTAGGATTAACATTAGTAAAGGTTTGACCATGAATGAATGTGACAGAATGAATAGAATTTAATAAGATTATTATAGAATGCTCATAAAGATGTATAAAATGAAATTATGGAAAATAATAAGGGGGTCCATGGGCAAAACATTATAATGCTTTTAAATGGATAAAACCAGAGGATTCCGAAAATCTGACAGAAATCCCAAAACATGAGGAGCGAACCTCCTAAAAACTAATCAAGTAAGGAATATCTCTCTCTTCAATAGCTCTGTCCTTTGCTGATTTTGGCTTTTCTGTTTAGATCTTATAATTTATTATTTTCTACTAGTTTTTACACAAATTTTGGTTTATGGACTTCCAAATGTTTTGATTTTATCTGCACTGAAGATACATAAATTGTTGAAATGCGCATATGCAGAAACAAAATTCACAGTCACTTCGGTATTTTGTTATTAACTACAGGAAATGTTTAATAATCATTAATACCGTGAAAGTATTCAAAATTGTGATAACGTTAGTATTATGAACAGATATATCATGATAGGGAGGGGTGTTTGCCAAAAATACAAGTCGCGGGGCGGTAAAATTTCCCAAGCCTGAAAGGCGAGGGAAGTTTATACCCAAGATTTAGATTTTTGGCAAAAAATACCCCGACGATCATGTTATATCTGTTTAATTACACCGAATGTCTCTATCATTAAAACGCACAGATGACTCTGGGACAAATACCACGGTTAAAGGGCATTTGCCGTAAAATACAACGGCTATTAAATAGTCAGAATACAGCTTACTTACATATGGTGTAATTATGAATAAAAATTTGAAAGTCATTTTACACATTTATCATAAATGTTTAACCGAGAAAGAATTAGACTATATCTCTAACTCTTAAAAACAAAACAAGTGATTTCTATGGACTCCTAAAAATTCATAACGGCCAAAAAATTAATAATAAACGTAAGTACTCATTCCGCAAAAGTATCAAACCAAACGGCTGTATTTAAGAACAATAGAAGAAAGTCCTGTTTGTCAAACATCTAATTTACATTTAAAAAGTTAAACAAGTCCATTTTATCTGTTTTTGTCTTCTTTTTGAAACAATCTTTCTTCTTATTAGATGCAATATATTGGCTTTAATGAATAACTTTCAATTAAATTTGTTTGAAATGTCACAAATTTGCGTTATAATTTCATGGTACTTTTCATCATAAAGTACCGTTAAGTTTCAGAATTGATCGTGAATTACTGTTTTATATTTATACAAAATAATTTGCAGCTTCAATTTTTATATTCTTTGATTGGACTAAATTAGTGTTATTTTGTTATTTTAAATTAGTGTCATTTTCTGCTGTGGATTCTCTATGTTTGCAGGCTCTGTTTGTATTGTTCTTATACCGTATAGTTGGTAATTTCGCGGTTGCCAAATTTCATAATTCGTTCCCCAGAGAGGGGTATTAAATTTAGCGGTCATCAATTTACGCTATTAGAAAATCATGTATAGGAAAGACATGTTTTATGATATACTGACTTGAATTTCGCGAGTTTTTATTCTTGCTCTACAGACACATCGCGAATATAGTGAAAATTACAACCAGGCAAAAATTACCCGCTTTACGGTATATTTTCATAACCTTGTTGTTATTACTGTAACAAATTACAACGATAAAGATGTTTGGACTACACCTACACTGATTTCATTGTTGCTTTTAATATCTTTCATATGGATAATTTTCAACTTTTATTTCCCCACCTGTCAAATTAAATAACCCTCAATCACAAGACGAAAATAAGGGAGAAAGAAGACACAAACCATCACATGATTAATAAAGACATAATGAACATACCAACTTAAAACGAATTGAATGAATGGAATGAATTCAAAAGCAACTGATTTGGCTTACTTCAAATTTCAAAATTTATATTTACACCTGATAGGAACGACCCTTTAAGAAAAAAAAATATGAGTGAAGATGGTTTGGGAAAATCGTAGAAATCTGACTGCACAACTATGATTACTTTAACATTTTACTTAAAAAACAACTTTTTAACTCTTAATTATCAACGATATAGTAAGTCCTTGTCCACATTATCTCTTATTGATTTCACGTCTTATTACTTCAGCCATAGTTAATAATTCGTGCGAAATGAAGAATATATGTTTAAAAATAAACATTATATTGTAACATGTGTAAGTACTTTCACTAATAATATACCAAACGTTTTAACGCAGTAAGAACTCAATATTCATGAACCTTGTTTTGACATTTACATAGTTCATTATTTTTTATATTATCTTGTTTGATTTGTACAAGAATTTCTAAGAATCGAGTATTGACCAATAACTATCTTCCCTCCTAGAATGTTTGTGAAATTGACAGATTATCTAAACATGCTAAATGTGTGACATCTTATGTTTTTGTTTTCTTTTTTTTGCAGATCCAATTCCAAATACCTAAGATAAATTTCTGCTACAGTTGTCAAGAATTGATAACAAATACAATCGTTACAAAATAATTTTTTTTTTCGTCATAAAATATTATGCCCACCCTTCCAGAGCACCTGATGTCACTCCCGGTTTTCATGGGAGTTCACAATCTGAGTGCCTTAGTTCTTTATGTTATTTTTTCCGT
Organism: Modiolus philippinarum; assembly: GCA_002080025.1. Taxonomy (NCBI): domain Eukaryota; kingdom Metazoa; phylum Mollusca; class Bivalvia; order Mytilida; family Modiolidae; genus Modiolus; species Modiolus philippinarum. The sequence continues at coordinate 118,555 of MJUU01072962.1, forward strand.
GAATTGTTGCTGTCTCACGTCCTTGTTTAGTCTTTGTTTTTCTCTGTTACCGTTTTTGCCATGTCTCTGGACTGCGATTGTTGTTCCTTCGGTATTCTAATGCCGTTGTTTTTGACAGTCTGTAAATTTGAATAAGGCGGAAAACAGAACTTCTTCAGAGTTTTAAATCAGTTTGAATTGATAAAATATAAATGTAAAAAAATTAAAACGATATTTAACTTTCTCAAATGCATTTTCAGGAAGCATAAAATTTTCTAAAATTAAAAAATATTGGACTTCGTGCAAAAATTACCAATGAATTGGATTTAATAAGAGAAGTTCGAAAATCTGAAACAATGCAAAACCTTCAGATACACCTAGAACAGAATACCGAAGTCTCTGCAAACTTACATTTCGCCGATGGCTATTTCGATAACTTATGTCAAATTAAATCTTTAGGAAGGCCAATAAACGAAGGATGACAACTCACTAGAATATGTGTGGGAATCTCAACATCAATTTGACCATCCCCGTAGCTGGCACCAAAAACCGATTTCATTTGAAAATATGGGATATCTTAATATGAGATAAAAAAATGTTTAAAACTAAGGAGTATCTCAACCTTGCGTAGCTGTGTCCTTAGCTGATTTTGGTTTTTCTATTCAGATTCTATTGGTAATTTGTTCTCTATTAAGTTTAACACATATTTCGATTGATGGGTTCTAAATGTTTAGATTTGATCTGCACTGAAGATATATAAGTTGTCGAAATGCATATATGCAAAAATAAGATTCACAGTTATCTTCGGAATTTTGTTATTTATTAAAACTGGGCCTATGCCTCTGCTGGTGGACTGTTAGTTCCCGAAGGGTATTCACCAACCCAATACCCAATACTTCGGTGCTGGCCCGAGAACCGATTTCATTTGAAAATTTGCAATATCTTAATCTAAGAAAAATGTATTCAGATCCTATTGGTAATTTGTTCTCTGTCAGGTTTTACACATATTTCGATTTATGGATTCAAAATGTTTTTGTTTTGATCTGCACTGAAGAGACATAAGTTGTCGAAATGCGCACATACAGAAATAAAATTCACAGTAACTTTTGTTTTTTTTGTTATTTCACGAATCTAGACAAGTCCGATTAATGTGTGCATATATATACTGTATAGTATCTCTCTTAACAAAATATGAGTTCGTTTGCTGACACTCGACATAAAACTTTCAAAGTTTATCTTACAACTAATATTAAAGTCATCTTTTAGTAGAAGAACAAAAATTTTCGGGGCCATTTAGGGCTTACTATATGGTGCGAGGTTCCTCACTTTGTTGAAGACCATATGGTGACCCCTAGATGTTTTGTTTTTGGTCGTTTTAACCTGGATATGGGATGTTGTCTCCCTGACATTTAACCCATTTCCTTTCTGTTTCATAGTATTATGCATGCCTTTGCTTATACTTAGCTAACTTAAAAATTAACTTCAGTATTATGTTATTTATCAAAATTGTGCCAATGTCTCTGCTGGTGGACTGTAAGTCTCCGAAGATATTCACTTACCTAAGCAGTACTTCGATGCTGACCCGAAAATCGTTTTTATTTACATTTTCTAAATTTTAGTATTTCTCTAACCTATTGAGTATCTCCCTCATGCTTAGCTCTGTCCATAGCTGGTTTTGGCTCAATATTTAGATCATATTGGTTATTAAAGTTCTCTACCAGCTTTTAAACATAGTTCAGTTTCCAAATGTTTTTATTTGATCTGCACTGACAAGACATAATTTGTCGACATGCGCATAATATGCAGAACCTAAATTCACAATTACCAAGGTACTTTGTTATGTGTTAGCACTTGGCCGCTGACGCTGCTGGTGGACTGTTTAGTCCCTGAGGGTATTCACCAGAAAAATTGCAATATCTAAATTTAAGAAAATTTTGTTAAAACCTAAGGAGAATCTCCCTCTTACAAAACTCTGTCCTTAGCTGATTTGGCATTTCATATAAATCCTAATGGAATTCACCTTCCCGCTTTTCCCGATTGGTGTCGCTGCTGCACTATCAGGTAACTCGCGGGAAAAGTTGTATTTCACGCATGTTCAAAAATTGTTCCTTGTGCGTGAATTTTCCCGGTATCACGACGTCACAGAACTAAACCCGATAGTGCAGTGGCGACACCAGACTGGACAAAATATGGAAGGTGCATTCCATTGTTACACATATTTCGGTTTATGATTTTCAAAAAAGATCTGATTTGTTCTGCACTAAAGAGACATAAGTTATGGAAATGGCCATATGCAGATGCTAAATTTACAGTTACTTCGGTATTATTATAATAATACAACAAATGTATATTTCATTTGTGTAGACAAGATTGAAATAAATATATTAAAATAAGTTCCCATGATATTTACATGTAATAATTTTAAGTATAATAGTGAATGCAAAATATCACTATAATCTTCTGCCATTTCTACAGAATTATATTTCTTTCATTCATCGCATACAGCCCTAATATTTTGAAATTAGAGTAATATTTGTGTTACTCCCAGCATACCTTATTATTATGGGCATATTTTTTTCCAATTTTGATATTGCTTGTTAGTCAAAAGATTTAATTTCGGTTTTTGTTTTTTTTTCTTTTCGATCTCTACTGCGATTTTTTGATATTTCGACTAACCACTAAATGTACAAACTAACGGACTTTTATTTTTTTTTCAAGCAATTCCAATTTTTACATTAAATAATTATAAATTCTAGCACAATAATCAATTCATTATAACCCAAAACTGGTTATTCTACTTCCAAGACTAGCAACGATTATATTTCAGCCATTGTTATTCATACCTGCCACATGAAATGGGTCTGTTTGCGATAAGAATCATTATTCATGACTTTTTTTTATTTTTACATTTTTCTCATTTTTTTATATTTTCGAGTTTGATTTGTTCAAGGGTTCTATAAAATACATTTAAGATCTAATGATAAAAAATATGCAAAAAATAATTTGGTCGCGAAATAGAATCAAATGATTGTAACTGAAAATAGTCGATCTACAAAATTACTGCTTATATGGTTATACGCTTATAAAAGAACAGATGAATTTAAGTTTACTGTGGTAAGTTAAATACTTCTTTGTGAGTCAAAGACTCACCAGATTATTTGTTATTTGTCCGTCAGCTCATCCTTCCGTCGTACCTACATTAGTACCAGGCTGAGTCTCTAAAACAGAAGTCGTGCAGTGTATACTGAAAATTTGCAAGGACAAACTATCTCACAAATGCGAAGTGAGGGGATTAATATTACTGTAGAAAATATAAATTCCTTATAAGTTCAATAAATTCAATATCAAACCTATCAACAATGTAATTATTGGAGTTGCAATAATTGTTCCCATGGTAATAATAACCCTCTTGATTATCAACATAGAGACAGTTGGACATGTTGTCTAGATAACCCCGCTAGGGAGAGTTTTATGTGCTGAGTCATGATATTCGTTTACTCATCAATAATATTTTCTTTTTCGAAATATCTTATTATTTTAAACACAATACGAGCTCATTGTTCATGAATGATCCTCGAACCTCCGAGAGCAAAGTCGCTGAAATGTAATATTACATATTTTATCATTTTTATATTTTTCAGCTGGACGTCGAGGCGGAAGTGATAGTGCGAAAAGATGATATCATACAATGGAAAGCAGATAAATATTTGTATCATTTCCCCCCTTTCTTGTTTATTAAACGTCTGTGGATCCGAAAGCCATAAATTAAAGAAAATGACAACTGATATTTAGCAATGAAACTAACAAACCAAAAGTCTTAAGTGGAGTTAAATCTTTTTCTCTAATTTCTATCAAGTTTTTACATTTCCTGAACGATGTGGAAACATTTGTTCTCCTCTCTTGTTTCGTGACATTCCCCGCCAAATTTATTCGGAATACAATCCTCGGTGTTTTTCATCCAGTCATAAGAGAAACAGTTTCAACAACTTAAACACGTAAATTATGAAATTTCTCACATCTCATTAAATACATTTTCAAATGTTTAAAAGCTCGGCAAGCCTCGCTTTCAAACATTTGCAGAATTTATTTAACTCGATGAGAAAAAAATCATAATCAACTAGTTCTCGTTATGGAAACTATATTTTAATCTTTATTAGGTGTCAACGGGTTATACTGTTTAGTTGTAGCCTATCCGTCTGTTTGAGCTTATGGAAATTCAAGGATTAGCATCTAAATAGAAGTCGCTGCAGGAGAGCATGTGACCATCTAAGTTGACAAATAAAGGAATAAAAGAGATCTTGTTTTTACTCAGACCTACTGTGAAGAACTCTCGCTCTGTCTATTCCTCGGCATTTCATGAATAACTATAAAACACTTCTAAATTTTAATTAAAGTTGAAATTCTGATACATTCATTATAGTTAATTAATATGCAATGTTACAAAAAATTCATTATATGATACCGAGAAGAGCATAGCAACCTAAATAGGACTATTCGACAGTGACTAAGTGTCATGTTGCATAGAATTTTTTTTATACGAATTTATTTCATTATCTATAATTTCATTAGACAATCACAATTTGTTAAATATTTTGTTTTCGTTTGTTGGCGTCCCCCATTTCTGATAAATAGATTCACAAAGAAAGAAATAAATGTAAAGATCAGCAGCCCTTTTCACAAAACATCTTACGATAAAAATTAGTCCTAAGTCTTTAACATTTCATATTGACTTACGATTAAAATTTGTCGTAAGAGGTTTTGTGAAAAGGGCTGCAGTTTCATTTAACGTCGAAAATTACAGGTATTCACCCGTAACAAAGTTATCGATGAACATAAGCTCTATACCAGCTTTATAACCGGTGACTAGATAAACCGTCTCAGCAATTGTGAGTTCTTGCAGGGTCGTAAGGCTTGTTGATGAAAAAGCCCGAAATTCATAGCCGGAAACCTCCGAGCTATGGTAAATGCCTTAAAACCCTGACACACTGAAACCGACAGTGGTATGGGCCATTTTGATCTGTAGTCAAATGATTTAACTACTCGGGAAATATGCTTCTAATATGCATGGTTCGTAAGAAACTGACTTAACGAACAAGACATGCTAAGCCCATATCACAGTAAGTGAGAACCGAACCGTCAGTCTAAAATGAACAATCCAAAGACAATGGCAACGTCGGAAAAATACAGAAACAAATACATAACATGAGCACGGCACAGAAAAGAAAATAAAGACACACAAATGTACAAAAATAAACAACACGGACCCAATAAAAACAATGGGTGAGATCAGGTGCACCGATAGAGTAAGCAATTGATGATATCTTGTTTTAATATTTTCATCGTGTTTTTCAATGATATAAACTGCCTTTTCCCACCATACAAAAACAAGTAAAGGCCTCCAGTTCTAACAAAAAATGATTAGATATTTCCAAGCGATCTCGAGACATCGACAAAGCCGTAATAAACTTTGGATGTTTTTTTAGAATTGTGATCGGTTTTACTTTACCTTTTCCTAAAAAGGCACTGGTACTATCATAATGGGTGAAAACATAAAGACTCAAAAGAGCCGAACAATATTCTGGACCATATTCCTATGATATGTAGGTGATATTAATTAATCTTTTCTTATTGCCTTAGCCAGTATTGAACAAAACGATGGAAAGCTTCAATGATGAACATTAATAGAGGAGAATACTTGACAATGGGGTATTTTGATTCGGGGACATCTGTTACCGTCTTCCTTTCCGTAGATGTAGTATAAAACTAAGCAAATGTCAGTTTTTCCTTTGTAGAACATAGTTGTTCTATTTCATGGCTAACTAGAGCCTCTTTCTCACTCGTCAATAGGTAGGCATGGCCTTCAGAACTGAAATGAGTTGGGGAGGGGATATAGCATCTCGCCCGTCCGTCCGTTCGTCCCACCTCAGGTTAAAGTTTGCGTTAAGGTTCAAATATGAGGAACTACATGTGGCAAATCAATCATCATCAGGTCAGTGGATGTGTCTTGGAGAGTGATACTGCTTCAGATGATAACTGGGTCACTTTGACCTACATTTTATGATTCAATGACCTCGGATAAAGTTTGCGTTAATGTTCATATCTGCGGAACTACATGTGGCACATCAACCATCTTTGATAAGTGGATGCATCTTGGAGATTGATGCTGCTTCAGATGATAATTCGGTCACGCTGACCTACATTTTATGCTTCAATGACCTCGGTTAACGTTTGCGTTAAGGTTCATATCTGAGGAACTACATGAGGCACATCAATCATCTTTGGTCAGTGGATGCATCTTGGAGAGTGATGCTGCTTCAGATGATAATTGGGTTACTCACACCTACATTTCATGCTTCAATGGTTCGGTAAAAGTTTGCAGAAAGGGTTTTGTCTTAGATACTACATAAGTCACATCAATTATCTTCGGTCAGTTGATGCATCTTGGAGAGTGAATCGAAGCAGCTTCAGATGATAATCGGGTCACGTTGACCTACATTTTACACTTGAAAGACTTGGGTTAGAGTTTCAATAAATATTTATACCTGAGATACTACGTGTTACATGTCAATGAAGTCAATGTTCAGTGAATATACTTAGACAATCATACATATTTAGATATTAGGAATATTATGTCTTGACAGCGGGTGAGGGGATTAGCTGTCGTTTGCGACTGCTCCGACTTCTAGTTTACCCTTTTCGGGCCATTTAGGGCTTGCTATATGGTGTGAGGTTCCTCACTGTGTTGAAGACAGTACGGTGACCCCTTAGATGCTTTGTTTTGGGTCGTTTTAACCTGGATATGGGATGTTGTCTCTTTGACATTTACCCCATTTCCTTTCTTTTTCATATTGGTGTTGGCTCGGTCAAAGGTTGATGTTGTATATTGTGCACCTCATCAATTTGGGAAAAAGAAAACAATTAATCCTTTAACATACATCTTGGAACTGACAATTCTGATAATACATTACATTTTATGTATAACAGTTTACTTACACTGCAGACCTGTCAAGTTTTGAAAATTGCTTCGTGTGAAATTTGCCAAAATTTTCAAAATTCAAAGGAATCTACCACAGATTTGGCTAAGCTTCGCACAAGTCTTACATGGACTGCATGAGACTTTTGACAGGACTGACACTGTTGGACTCTTGGCAATTAATCCAAAGTTGGATCAAGTCTTTTGAAAAATTCGGGGGTTCCAGACTTCTTTTGGCAATATTAAAGCCTTAAATCTACATGTGTACATGAAATTAAAAAAAAACTTCATAAACAGATAAAGAGGGATTTAGCAACAGGAACCCCTTCTCCAAATCCTTCTATGTACTTATATACATGGAAATAAGTCTTAGCTTGTCTGCATTGAGAGACCCCCTTTTTCCACATATATTTTAATCTACAGCGAATCATAGTATCATAAAGGGTCACGAGATGGACAAGTATGGATAAAATGTTCCATTTTGAAATTAATAACACCATAAAATTACTATCCGAGGCCAGAGGAATGTGAATGACACGCACGTACACGATGCGGACGACATGGGAATCCCCCTGTGGAATCCCATATATTGACTGACGTCGCTTGAACGTTTGTAAACAATGGCGACATTTAAAAAATAAGACCACTGCATTTTCAACGCATAAGTTCCAGAGTATAGGGACACTTTTTATGGTTGAAATTAGGTGTATTTGAACGCTCATCAATCATAGATTACGTTCTTTACACTCTTTCATAATCTGTTTACAATTTAACGCACAACAAACGATAAGGAATACCGATTTCATCGTTTTCTTCATTTTTTTGCCATTTAGGGAGACTTTAAACAGGCGGATTTAAACAGGGGAGAATTTAAACAGGCGGATAGCGGTTTTCATATACATTGTACTTTTCCCTTTCCAACAAGGCCAAAATTAAATAAATTGATCCAGTGTATACTGTGGAACTTTTAAGAAATATTATTCACATTTTCAAAAATAGACATTTTGCAGTCACGTGATAATCCCTGTTGGTTTCGAAGTTATTTTTAGTGTAAAAATCGGGCGAAAGTGTTGAACAAAGTTGAAACACAAAAAATTTTAGAAATATACAGGGTTTGCAATAGTCTGATAATTATAGTATAGTTGGTTCTAAATTCCAATATTTTCGGGCAAGATTTCTCTGAATAGCCTTAACATACCCGCGCTCCGAGAATTAAAGACGAAGCTAAAAAAATTACATTTGACGATTTTAGACTTTCATTTCTGTTTTTGTAAAAAGTCAACTTCCGGTACCCGGAAATAAAAAAAAATAAAGGGACAGGAAGAAGAATGACATATTTCCTAAATAAGTAGGTGTTTCCTGTTATCTTTTTTATTCTGTTAACTATGGTATAGCTTTGAGAGATTCTAACATTTGTATATGCAAGATTTTAATGAACATGTTTCACTGTATCAATCTTAAAAGGAATAATTTAATGTATTATACTTTAGAAGATTTTTCCTTAACAACAATTAATTTGACAATTCAATCTATCATATGTGAGATTTTTAATAAAGCTGCCAAGGTAACATTCACTAAAATTGCCATATGTCTGAGAAGGTAACAATGTTGGCACTGTTACCCTCTGTTCACGGTCCAGTCATTTTCAATAAACGATTGAATTCAAAGTAACTTTTAGTATAATTAAAGAAATAACATATAGCTGGGGGGTTGACAGAGCAGATTGTTACCTCTCGAAAAAATTGTCAACCTCTGCTTTGCATCGGTTGACAATATTTTCTCGGGGTAACAATCTGCTCTGTCACCCTCCCAGCTATATGTTATTTATATAGTATTATCCATCTTCGTTTGGTAAGGGTTACATTTGTATATGGTGTACTCGTACATGAGATAATATCTCATGTGTACAATATTATCTAAATTTATGTTACGCTCTCCATCGTAGTTTTCCTTAGCTATATTTGATATTACTGAGTATTCGGATTTCGTTTGGTTTTATGTATTTTCGACATTTTTTGAAATTATCAATTTTCTTTGTTTGGGTTCTAGTGCTGCTGATGAGGATGGCCATACAGCTCATCAAAATTATTGCAGTTGGAGTAAACATGTGTTATTGTCTCATGTTCATTTACTCCATATCCTTTCGTAAAATAAAAAAAAATTACAATCTACTACATTCCATATTATTCCTTGCTTGGCAGATCTAGGCACATTTTTTATCCATTAATGTAATTGGCTTCAATGTCTGCAGATACATATAGCTGGCATCCAACCAGTATGACTCTTCTAGCTAATCTATATATCAATATATATATTTGTCATAAATCAAAACTATCATGTGGTGTGGAATACTTAAAAAAAATTCCCAATTCACATGATTTGTTTTATTTCTTTGCCTTTTCAAGCTACAAATTTAATATATTTTTGTTGTAACCTTATAATATGCCATAAAGGTTTGGACCCAATAAAACTAGTTTAACCCTCCGCAGCAGGTTTGTGCCTGTCCTAAGTCAGGAAATTTTTTAAGCCTTTGTGTGTCATGTCAGTTTCTACTTAGTTTACTTTATGTCCATATAGAAGTCTAGGATGGTATTAATTTCGCTGAACTTGACTACTCTTTATTTAGGGGCCGACTCCGACCTGCCGTTGTGTGTGGGGTTTTCTCACCTCACCATTCATTGAAGATCTTATGCTGGCTTTGAGTTGTTATTACGCCACTTTGGGTCGTTGTCTCTTTGATACATTCCCCGTTTCCCTTCTTTTTTCTACTTTTTCTCAATAACTCAAACTGAAACTGTACTACAGGAGATAATTTAAAACTTGTATCTCCTTAAGTCTGCCTTGATCTGCAAATGGTGAAGAAGAGTGGAGCATCCGTAACCCTTGGTTAGCGAAGATGGGTAATATCGGAAACGTTCAAGAGACGGATTACGCTAAATAATTTTTCATAATGTCATGTATAATACTACATAAAAAATTTTACAATTGAGACAGAAATTTTCAAACATTCTTCGTAATAGTGACGTCTATTTTAAGGAACAAATTATGATATACTTGAAGTTGGTAAAGTAATTTAATTTGCAGGCAATGGATTCTTTAATTCCTACTAATGATTGATTTTTAAAAAATTATTTAAAATAATAATGATGGTTGGAACAACCCCCGGGGGTTACGGTATTTATCTTCCGTTCTTGTTATCATTAGAGATAAAAATGTTTGATTTAGGGTGTTGGTGGATGAAGTAATGAAATAACACATCTTTGCATATAAACTCAATACGTCGAATAAAAATAACAATTATTCGACCTTGTTCTTTTTCGCGACATTCCGTCACAACAAAATTTATGCATACCAAACATAAACACAATGCAATAAATATTATAGAAAATTATGTCCAAGACAAGAATTCATAAAAAATTAATAATTTGACCTTGACATTCAGGTCAAGGTCACAGTGCACTACCGTATAAGTGATTATTTTCGCGGGACGCAAATTTCGCGATTTTTCCAAAATCTCTGGACTTTATTTTTGCGGACTCAAATTTTTACGATTGCTTATCATTAACTGTATAAAGTCTCATATAAATTATATTTCGTGGTATGCAATTTTCACGACTTCAAAATGTTCGCGAGTAAAGCGAAAATTAAGTCCTCGGGAAAATAGCCACTTGTATCGTATTTCTTTTCAGTGACAATCTGCTACGTCCCAAAGCATTTTAATTCTGAATATGAACATAATGAGTCTTAAAAAATCTCGCCAGGGCAAGGTGGTATTAGAAGAAGAAAAAGAGGCAGAAGAAGAAAAAGAATTCAATATAGATGAGTTCCCAATTGGTGAATTTTCCCGGAAAATTTTGACGTCACAATGTAGATTTTTGAACGTCACAATGTTACGTGACGCAATTTACTCCGATTGACCCCGGGCCAATCGGGGTAATTCATTCATAAAACGGAATTGGAAATTCGTCTATTCAATATGTATCCCTGCGATGAAGGTTTCTTTCTTCATTGGATTTGTTAAAGTAATTGATAAATATTAAGTAGTTCGGGTCTGTCTTGTGGAATGTCAGAATACACTCATTACCTACATTGATACTATTATAAGGATTTATATGGGACGTTACTTAAATTCTTTATGTAATAGTGTATATCGCCGAAATATTCTGAAAAAAATATACAAAAATGCCAAAGTTGCATCATGTCATGAACAGTACAATTTTGTAATGCTGTACACGTGTTTTAAGGGTTAACCTCTCATCGGCAGCCTTAGAATCAAATAATAGGAAACATCCTTTAAATTGGCTTTGGATTCCAGTGACCTGAAGACTTTACATTTCATTGGCCTCTCACTGATACAGTCCTTGCTTTAGTAGCCATTACTAAAAGAGCCATCATTAAGCGATCCGTCAGCCGTCAACAATCAGTCATCGATCAGTGATCGATCAGTCAAAAATCCGTCAAGGTCTGACGGATTGGAAAAGTAATTTACGTATTTGACGGATACAATACGTAAAATACATGATTGACGGATGATTGATCGGTCCTATCCGTAATTGACTGATTGAAAGCCTTACGTCATCTTTCAAGTTAATACATTTTGCGAAATAATATATCGTTTCTTTACAAAAATGAATTTAGAATTGTAATAACACCTCATGCATGTTAAATTCGTACGTTAAGGTTAATATAATATTATACTTGATGTTTCTGCTTGTACGTAGGAAATGTACAATACAGTTTGTCAGAATGCATTAAACTTTGGAAGCACGTCTACTTTAAACAATCGTCAAAAATAGACATATTTACTGTGATAACAAACAATATTAAAATTATATATACAGTTGGTTAAACGTTCAATATAAACAAATAACAGGAAAGCAAACATGAGTGTAACGAAAATAGAATAGAAAAAACAAAAACAAAACAAAAAGCAAATGATTTTACGCGTTCATACACGAAAGACTCGGAAATCAAAGTTGTCAAACTCTAAATATGCTAAAATCATTAAAATTGTGTTTCATAAAGTAAAAAAATACTTCAAAAGAACTGATATGATGAATAAAATTTTCAAAAAACTGAAATGGTTTTGGTCATTTATATAGATTGAGTATAAATCACACACTAAAAATCGAACTTTCACCCCTTACATATGCTAAAATTCATTAAAATTGTGTTTCACAAATTATAAAACTTCTTCGAAAAGGTATGACTAATAAAATTTTCAAAATATTTAAATTGTTTTGGTAATTTTTATGTACAGAGTTTAAACCACACTCAAAATCTAACTTTTCAAGCCTTAAACATGTTAAAATTCATTGAAATTGTAACTCGCAAAATAATAAAACTCCGTCAAAAGGATATGATGAATAAAATTTTCAAAAAATTTCAATTGTTTTGGTCATTTTTATAGACAGTGATCAAACCGCACACTAAAAATGTAACTTTCAAACTTAAATATGCTGAAATTTGTAAAAATTGTGTTTTGCAAAAAATAAAACTTCTTCGAAAGGATTTGATTAATAAAATTTTCAAAATATTTAAATTGTTTTGGTCATTTTCATAGGCAGAGTTTAAACCGTACACTACAAATCTAACTTTAAAAAATTAGATATGCTAAAATTTGTTAAAATTGTGTTTCGCAAACGTGGTTTACTAACTTTTCAGACTTTTATATCTTAAAATTCATAAAAATTGTGTTTCGCAAAAGATAAAACTCCTTCAAAAGGATATGATGAATAAAATTCTCAAAATATCTAAATTGTTTTGGTCATTTTTATAGATAGAGTGTAAACCGCACATTTTCAAACCTAAATATGCTGAAATTTGTTGAAATTGTGTTTTGCAAAAGATACTAGAGGCTCACATGAGCCTGTATCGCTCACCCGGTGACTGGTTTTATTCATTGTCACCAAGAGACCATCCATTAATGGCATTATTATCCATACTATACATCAGTTCATCAGATGTCACAAGCTTTGAAGGAAACCACCAAAGGACTATTGTGACCAAGTTTGGTGCCTATTGGCTCTGTAGTTTCAGAGAAGATCTTTGAATGCATTTCACATAGGGCGACTATGTTACACTATGTTTCCCCCTGGTGGCCATGTTGGATGAGGTATGAACATAAAAAATCACAAACTTTAAAGGCGACCACCAATGAACTATTGTAACCAAGTTTAGTTCCAATCGGCTCAATAGTTTCAAAGATCTTTAAATGCATTTCAGACAGGGTCCTTATGTTAAACTATGATCCTTGCTGGCGGCCATCTTGGATGATGTACCAACATAAAAATCACAAAATTTGCATTTGATTACCAATGGACTATTGTGACCAAGTTTGGTTCCAATTGGCTCATTAGTTTCAGAGATCTTTGAAAGCATTTCAGATAGAGTCCTTAAACTATATTCCTCGCTGGCGGCCATCTTGGATGATGTACCAACATAAAAATCACAAACTTTGAAGTGGATCATCAATGGACTATTGTGACAAAGTTTGGTTCCAATTGGCTCATTAGTTTCAGAGAAGATCTTTGAATGCATTTCACATAGGGTCCTTATGTTAAACTATGTTCTTCGCTGGCGGCCATCTTGGATGAAGTATGAACATAAAAATCACAAATTTTGAAGTAGATCACCAATTGGTTCCAATGGCTCAGTAGTTTCAGAGAAAAAGATCTTCGAATGCCTTTCCTATTGGGTCCCTTTGTTAAACTATGTTCCCCGCTGGCGGCCATCTTGGATGAGATGCGAACTTGCTGAACATCTGTAGAAATTGTAGTCCTCGATAAGCTCAACACTTTTGCAATTCAAACTTAACCTCTATCACAAATGGTTTTTGAAATAAAAGTAAAAACGTTTAAAAAGTGTGAACATTTAACAGAAAAGGGGCTATAACTCCTATATGGGTCGTCACATTTTTTTTAAAATTACAGGACATGTAGATTTTATTATGCTGAACATTTTTGTAATTTAAACTTTACACTTATCTGCTACCATTTTCAATATATTAGACGAAAAGTAACAAAAAAAAAAAAAAAGAAAACGGAAATTTTGCGGAAAAAAGGCAATAACTCCAAGACGGATTATTGGACATTCTCCAAAATTGCAGGGTGGGTAGATCTAATCATGCTGATCATTTTTACTACTGTCAGATTGTTTATATCTGAAACGCTTTTTGGGTTATTTGCAAAAATAGAAATTTACCCCTATGTTCTATTCTTAGTAACAGCGGCCATGTTGTTTAATCTACGGACATAAAAATCACAAACTATAAGGTGCATACCCTGGTTATGATTCAGGCCAAGTTTGGTTAATATTGGCCCAGTAGTTTCAGAGGAGAAGATCTTTGAATAAAAGTTAACGGACGGACGGACGACGGACGCCGAGTGATGGCAAAAGCCCACATGGCCTTTTGCAAGGTGCGCTAAAAACTCCTTCAAAAGATGAGGATATGATGAATAGAATTTAAAAAAAAAATTCAATTTGATTGGTCATTTTTATAGACAGAGTTTAAAGCACAGACTAAAAATTTAACTTTTCAAACCTAAATATGCTGAAACTTGTTGAAATTGTGTTTTGCAAAAGATACTAGAGGCTTACATGAGCATTTATCACTCACCTGGTGACTGGTTTTATTCATTTTCACCAAGAGACCATATTATTATCCATACTATACATCAGTTCATCAGATGTTACAGTTTCTGACATACATACTAAGTCACAAGCTTTGACGGAAACCACCCAAGGACTATTGTGACCAAGTTTGGTTCCCATTTCAAGCCTTAAGTATGTTAAAATTCCTTAAAATTGTGTTTCGCAAAAGATAAAACTCCTACGAAAGAATTTGATGAATAAAATTTTCACAAAAAATTAAATTGTTTTGGTCATTGTTATAGACAGAATTTAAACCACACACTAAAATTTAACTTTTCAAGCCTTTAATATGTTAAAATTGATAAAATTGTGTTTCGCGAAAGATTAAACTCCTTCGAAAGGATATGATGAATAACATTTTCAAAATGTTTCAATTGTTTGGTCATTTTTATAGGCGGAGTTTAAACCGTACATTAAAAATCTAACTTTAGAAAATAAAATATGCTGAAATTTGTTAAAATTGTGTTTCGCAAAAGATAAAACTCCTTCGAAAGGATATGATGAATAAAATTTTCAAAAAAATTAAATTGTGTTGGTCATTTTTATAGACAAAATTTAAACCACAGACTAAAAATATAACTTTTCAAGCCTTTAATATGTTAAAATTCATTAGAATTGTGTTTCGCAAAAGATAAAACTCCTTCGAAATGATTTTCAAAAAATTTCAATTTGTTTGGTCATTTTTATACACAGAGTTGAAACCGCACACTAAAAATCTTACTTTTCAAACCTAAATGTGCTTAAATTTGTTGAAATTGTGTTTCACAAAGGATAAAACTTCTTCGATAAAATATGATGAATAAAATTTTCAAAAAATTTAAATTGTTTTGGTCATTTTTATAGACACAGTTTAAACCACAGACTTAAAATCTAACTTTTCAAGCCTTTTGAATGTTGAAATTCATTAAGTGTGTTTCGCAAAAGATAAAACTCCTTCAAAAGGATATGATGAATAAAATTTTCAAAATATTTAAATTGTTTTGGTCATTTTTATAGACAGAGTTTAAACCGCACACTAAAAATCTTACTTTTCAAACCTAAATATGCTGAAATTTGTTGAGATTGTGTTTTGCAAAAGATAAAACTCATTCAAAAGGATATGATGAATAAAATTTTCAAATAATTTCAATTGGTTTGGTCATTTTATAGACACAGTTTAAACCACAGACTAAAAATCAAACTTTTCAAGCTAAGATGTATAAAAATTCATTAAAATTGTCTTTCACAAAAGAAAAAACTCCTTCGAAAGGATAAATAATGATGAATAAAATTTTCAAAATATCTAAATTGTTTTGGTCATTTTTATGTACAGAGTTAAAACCAAACACTAAACATCTAACTTCAAACTTAAATATGCTGAAATTTGTTGAAAATGTGTTTCGCGAAAGATAAAACTCCTTCGAAAGGATATGATGAATAAAATTTTCAAAAAATTTTAATTGTTTTAGTCATGTTTATAGACAGAGTTAAAACCACAGACTAAAAATCTAATTTTCAAGCCTTAAATATGTTAAAATCCATTAAAATTGTGTTTCGCAAAAGATAAAACTCCTTCGAAAGGATATGATAAATAAAATTTTCAAAAAAAAATATTGTTTTGGTGATTTTCAAAGATCGAGTTTAAAACGCAAACTAGTATTATGCAGTTAAGATACCCAGTTTTCATTCACAAATACATGTAAACGATTTAAATTTAAACAAAATACAGCATTCGTAATTTAATCAAACTGTTTCTTTATATTCGAAAAAAGATTATCTAACAACCTGGAAACACATGAGAATATGTTTGTTTATTCGTTTTGTCTTAAAATTCCAAATATTTACGTATCCGTCATACGTGATTTACTGATTGATACAATGCGTAATTGACGGATGCGATCAGTAAAATACGTTTACATTCGTAAAATATGTTTACAATTCGTAAAATACGTACACATCCGTTATTCATGGATCCGTCATCGATCAGTGAAAAATCAGTCATCAATCAGTCAAAACCCCGTCATCAATCAGTCAACAATCCGTCAATAAGTAACGGCTACTGATACAAGGACTGTACTGCCGATGTTTACTGAAATACACGACGGCTCTTCACAAACCCTTCGGGGAGTTTTGATTTTGATTTTTCCGTAGGGCGACAGTGTTTTACCAGCAGACTAGGTTCCTTGAGCTAGCCGGCAGTTTAGCGGCGATAACTCTTTGACCCTTCTTTCTAAATTACGTTTTGTCATATGCTTTTCTTTTCCAAGATAGTGGTCATTGCGTTAGTAGTCTACCTGTAATGGGGTTTATTCGCATGTTTATTATACTATCGGGAGACGGGTTAGAGAAAGGGGAGGTTTGGGTGCCAATAAACCGGTTTAACCCTACCTTTGGCTTTTANTTCAGTAGCCGTTACTAAAAGAGCGATCATTAAGCGATCCGTCAGCCGTCAACGATCAGTCATCGATCAGTGATCGATCAGTCAACAATCCGTCAAAGTCTGACGGATAGGAAAAGTAATTCACGTATTTGACGGATACAATACGTAAATTACGTGACTGACGGATGATTGATCGGTCCTATCCGTAAATGACTGATTGATGGCCTTACGTCATCTTTCAAGTTAATACATTTTGCGAAATGATAATTTCGTTTCATCACAAAAAATGAATTTAGAATTGAAATAAATAAAAAAATTATTATAACACCCTAGGTATATTTAATCCGTACTTTAACGTTAATATTATATTTACTTGATGTTTCTGCTTGTACGTAGGAAATGCACAGTATATAATACAGTTTGGTCGAATGCATTAAAATTTGGAAGCACATCATATTTGACCAATCGTCGAAAATAGACAGATTAAAAAAATATATATATTAAAATAATTTATACAACTGGTTAAACGTTAATTGTTAGACAATGACAGGAATGCAAATAAGAGCGAAACAAAAATTGAATGACAAAACAAAACAAAACAAATGCTTTGACGCATTCATACACGAAAGATTGGGAAATCCTTCTTTTCAAACACTACATATGCTAAAATTTATTTAAATTGTGATTCATCAGGGACTTTACATTACATTGTAATGTTTAGTCCCTGGATTCATGAAATGAAAAAATCTTCGAAAGGAATATGATGAATAAAATTTTCAAAAAATTTAAATTGTTTTGGTCATTTCTATAGACAGAGTTTAAACCGCACACTAAAAATCTAACTTTTCAAGCCTTAAATATGTTAAAATTCATCAAAATTGTGTTTTGCAAAAGATAAAACTCCTTCGAAATGATATGATGAATGAAATTTTCAAAATATTTAAACTGGTTTGGTTATTTTTATAGACAGAGTTTAAACTGCACACTTAAATCTTAGTTTTCAAACTTCAATATATGCTGAAATTTGTTGAAATTGTATATCGGAAAAGATAAAACTCCTTCGAAAGGATATGATGAATAAAATTTTCAAAAAATCTAAATAGTTTTGGTCATGTTTATAGACAGAGTTTAAACTGAAGACTAAAAATCTAACTTTTCAAGCCCTAAATATGTTAAAAATCATTAAAATTGTGTTTCGCAAAAGATAAAACTCCCTCGAAAGGATATTATGAATAACATTTTTGAAATATTTCAATTGTTTTGGTCATTTTTATAGACAGAGTTTAAACTGCACACTAAAAATCTGACTTTTCAACCCTTAAGTATGCTAAAATTAATTAAAATTGTGTTTCGCAAAATAAAAAACTTCTTCGAAAGGATATGATGAATAAAATTTTCAAAAAATTTATATTGTTTTGGCAATTTTTATAGACTGAGTTTAAACCGCAGACTATGCATCTATTTTTTCAACCCTTAAATATGCTCAAATTTATTAAAATTGTGATTCGCAAAATAAAAACTCCTGTGAAAGGATTGCATGAAGTAAAATTTTCAAAAAACTGAATTGTTTTGGTCATTTTTAAAGATTGAGTTTAAACTGCACACCAAAAATCTTATCTTTCAACCTAAAAGAATGCTTAAATTCATTAAAATTGTGCTTCGCAAAATATTAAACTCCTTCAAAAGGATATGATGAATAAAATTTTCAAAATATTTAAATTGTTTTGGTTATTTCTACAGAGTGAGTTTAAACCGCAGACTGAAAATCTTACTTTTAAAACTTAAATATGCTTAAATTTGTTGAAATTGTGTTTTGCATAAGATAAAACTCCTTCAAAAGGATATGATGAATAAAATTTTCAAAAATTTAAATTGTTTTGGTCATTTTTATAGACAGAGTTTAAACCGCACTCTAAAAAACTAACTTTTTAATCCTTAAATATGTTAAAATTCATTAAAGGTGTGTTTCGCAAAAGATAAAACTCCTTCTAAAGGATATGATGAATAAAACTTTCAAAATATTTAAATTGTTTTTGGTCATTTTTATAGACAGAGTTTAAACCTCACTCTAAAAATCTAACTTTTCAAGCCTTAAATCTGTTAAAATTCATTAAAATTGTGTTTCGGAAAAGATAAAACTCCTGCGAAAGGATATGATGAATAAAATTTTCAAAACATTTAAATTGTTTTAGTTATTTATATAGACAGAGTTTAAACCGCACTCTAAAATTCTAACTTTTCAAGCCTTCAACAAGTTAAAATTCATTAAAATTGTGTTTCGCAAAAGATAAAACTTCTTCGAAATGATATAGTGAATAAAACTTTCAAAACATTTAAATTGTGTTGGTTATTTTTATAGACAGAGTTTAAACCGCACACTAAAAATCTAACTTTTCAAGCCTTAAATATGTTAAAATTCATTAAAGGTGTGTTTCACAAAAGATAAAACTCCTTCAAAAGGTTATGATGAATAAAATTTTCAAAATATTTAAATTGTTTTGGTCATTTCTATAGACAGAGTTTAAACCGCACTCTAAAAATCTAACTTTTCAATCCTTAAATATGTTAAAATTCATTAAAGGTGTGTTTCGCAAAAGATAAAACTCCTTCGAAAGGATATGATGAATAAAATTTTCAAAACATTTAAATTGTTTTGTTTATTTTTATAGACAGAGTTTAAACCGCACACTAAAATCTAACTTTTCAAACTTCGATATGCTGAAATTTGTTGAAATTGTGTTTCACAAAAGATAAAACTCCTTCAAAAGAATATGAGGAAGAAAATTTTCAGAAAATTTAAATAGTTTTGGTCATGTTTATAGACAGAGTTTAAACTGGAGACTAAAAATCTAACTTTTCAAGCCCTAAATATGTTAAAATTCATTAAAATTGTGTTTCGCAAAAGATAAAACTCCTCCGAAAGGATAATTATGATGAATAAAATTTTCAGAATATTTCAATTGTTTTGGTCATTTTTATAGACAGAGCCTCATGATTTTTCATTGTCAGAGGTTGGCAACTATGGACAGAGGTTAAACTGCACACTAAAAACCTAACTTTTCAAGCCTTAAATATGTCAAAATTCATTAAAATTATGTTGTGCGAAGTATAAAACTCCTTTGAAAGAATATGATGAATAAAATTGGAAAAAAAATATTGTTTTGGTCATTTTCAAAGATTGAGTCTACAGCGCAGACTTTGTATTATGCAGTTTAGATACCCACTTCTCATTCACAAATGTAAACGATTTAAATTGAAACAAAATACAGCATTCGTAATTTAATCAAACTGTTTCTTTATATTCGAAAAAGATGTATCTAACAACCTGGAAACACACGAGAATAATATTATGTTTATTCGTTTTGCCTTAAAATTCCAAATATTTACGTATCCGTCATACGTGATTTACTAATTGATACAACACGTTATTGACGGATGCGATCAGTAAAATACGTTTACATCCGTAAAATACGTTTACATCCGTAAAATACGTGCACATCCGTTGTTCATGGATCCGTCATCGATCAGTGAAAAATCAGTCAATCAATCAGTCAAAAATCCGTCATCAATCAGTCAACAATCCGTCAATAAGTAACGGCTACTGATACAAGGTCTGTATGCGTAATGAAAAAAACGTTACTTCAAAGTTGGACTACCCTTGTTTCCCTAGGTTATCACAAAGAGTGAAAATGAATTCCTTGTTCGGATCAATGGCTATTTTGACGTTGAAATCTGACAAAATGTGTTCTTATTGATTAATTTCCTTTAACATCTGTGTAGTTTTGATATTGGAAGTTTGCCAAATTTATGAAATGTTATGGCTTAATTATTGAGGTACATTTCATCAAAAATCCATGAAAACTTTATTTGAAGTGTTTAAAAGATGTCCTGACAGCAAATTCTGCGCATTTTATCGTTATTAAAGGTAATTGCTTCCAAA
Source organism: Modiolus philippinarum (assembly GCA_002080025.1). Lineage (NCBI taxonomy): Eukaryota > Metazoa > Mollusca > Bivalvia > Mytilida > Modiolidae > Modiolus > Modiolus philippinarum. Next base: position 139,459 of record MJUU01072962.1, read on the forward strand.
TTTCATTAATTTTTCAGTGTTGATGGGAAAATATTGATAAATGAAAATTGTCATTTTTGGTAAAAATTTAAAAAAGTCACATTGCCGTTTTGTTCGTGTTTCAAAATACCAATTTTTTATGGTAATCTATACCTATATGAACAAAACAACATTTCAATCCAATTTTATGCATCACCAAATGTCAGAACTGACGTCAATTTCATTAAAGAAATTTTATGCCAAAAAATGCAATTTTGTAGACAAAAAATATGTGTCATTGTGGGGTCCGTAGACTAGATAAATTCAAAATTTGTATGAATAAGATTACTTTTAGGAAGTGCAATGCAACAACAGCCTACAGTACCATGAAGTCCTAATCTTGCCATTACTTGACCATTTCTTCATGAATAACGCTTCAAAACTTTATTAAAACAGATTATCTCCCCTACATGAAATGATGACGTATCCAAAGGTTCAAAAATATTGTTTTCTTTTTTTATTTGTGTTTATTTCGACTATATGACATTTTCATTTTCTGATAGCGAGATTTTCCACAAGAAATCGTACCTTTCAGTGAAACTTGTTTCCTTGTATTCAACACCCATTTTACACCCCATTTTTCAAATAGCCATGGAATATGCATTTTTTTTTAGTGTGACTAGTGTACCTTTACGATTTGTTTCTTGTTATTTGAATAATTTCACCAAAAAGTGATTTTAAAAAATTTCTTGAAAATTAAAATATTAAATTTACTATTTAAAGTTCAGCTCAAATTGAAATATGGGTGGTCCTTAACTGTGTATATTTACTAGCCACAAAAGGAAACGATACCAACATTACAAACATCATTATACAATGTATAAAAAATATTAACAATTGAGGAAAAATTTATTGTGTAATAAAAGAGGTTTTTAACAACTAGTAACTTCGGTATTTTTTTTATTTTTTCATTGCAAAAATATCCGGCAGATGTTGTCATACGTCGCAAAGATTTCATGAATAAAACGATTGAAATCCATAATTCTCAATATGGAAACTTTGCATGAACATGTAGGTTTTAGGGTTTTACGATTGATTTTCGTATCTAAATCTAAGATCGGAAGGTTTGGAAAAATCTAATTAGTTGTAAAAATAAATAAATAAAAAAATAAAATTGAAAAAAACAAAACAACAAAAACAACAAAAAAACAAAGAAAAAAATAAAAAATTAGTACCACAATTTATTATTTTTTTCGTCGTTTAAGCCACTATTAAATGCAAACTGGGATTTTTCAAACCGTTTTTACACATTAGCGTCAGACAAAAAATTTAAGCCGACACGTTTTGGTAATTTATACGCTGTGAAAAAATATAAAAAATAAGATTTTTGAAAAAGTTAAAAAAAAATAGATTTGAAGCATTTTGAAATTTTTTTTGTGCGTTTCGTCTGCCACGCTTCCGAGATCAATATTGCATATTCGATTTTAACATTTACTTAACATTTTAAAAACTCATTTTTGAAAGACAGAAAGCAAAATTTAATGGCGTCTTGTGACGTCATCATTCCATACTTATCGAAAAAGTTTTAGGAATATAATTGTCAAAAGTTTCTTCTTACCTGCATTAAACTTATATACGATTTGATTGTAATGGTTCAGAGAGAAAAAGGTGTCGTTTCTTTTTAAAGAAGTTATATATTACATACATTTTCCATGTTAAATTTGATTGTAGTACCTAATAAAGGGGCGTATCAATTAATGATGTTACACTTTCTCATGTAATGTTGGATTTTGCAGCGGTGATAAGATGTAGGTATGTTGCTGTGGGATCTTTTATTGAATAGGTTTAGAATGCTTGGAATGTAATGAATAATGAACTTGCAAATAAAATTAGTCCTTACAGTTATAAGCAATTTTGAATATCTCAAATCTCAGGTGAAATGGATTGTCACATACTTGTAAAAGTACTAATTATGTACAAAAGTGACAAAAATACTACAAATATAGTTCCTGCTTATCGCCATTTTGACAACTTATTTCTCTTTAGTGCTGATCAAATTCAAATCATTTGGACGACCATAGATCGAATTATGAACATGTGCATGTATACAGGCAA
>MJUU01072964.1:0-34651 GCA_002080025.1 Modiolus philippinarum
TGGATGCGAGAAACGATGGGTTTATTTTTGTTGTCATAGCAGAAATGTCAGAAATGTTGTTCAAACTGTTTAATTCGGATATCGACAATTTTCATAATAGCATTAAAGAAAGAATCCAGAGATTTTTTGTCAACGTGTTCACGTTTAATCCAATTTTTAAATAACCCTGTATTGGTCCGGGACAATACAGGAAAAATCCCCGGGGCTGAAAAAGTCGTATAATTAAAATAGATTTAACTTTTTGTTAACATATATCTATGAATATCTAACAACAATAGTAACCAAAGGTGTAAACGGGCTATTTTTAAGGGAAACCCGAACTTTAAATTGCCCAATCGATAAATATAAATGATCAACGAAAAACTGTAACTTGTGTATCAGTAAATCTTTTAGAGCACAATAAACAGTGGACAGTGACGTTAGATAATTAAGTAAACAGTAAAGCTGGGTAAAGGTTGATATCGACAAAAGTGAAAGTACGAGAAACTTAATGCAAATTTACTATTAAATGTCATTTTTATGGCTTTTTACTTAAAAATATTTTCTTTGGAATTCAAGAATACGGTTCTTTCGTGAGATATGAACTATTGAGTAATTGAAGACAGAAATGAGTCGACCTCAAACCTCAAATACCAGTAAGCCGGAATGAGACTGTATTAATGTCCTTTTGAATAAATAAATACTGATATATCTCCTAAAAAGAAACTAATTATTAAACAGGAGTGTACTCTGATATTCGTTATATGGCAATGAATTTCGGCATACTTCGTTGGTGCCAAACACACATTTATAAGTCAATTACTAATCAACTTTATTTCAGAAATAATTTGTATTAATATTATCTAAATAAAAGCCACAAGATAATAGGCTGTCAAGGAGTATTAGTTTAGATAGGCGTAATGAGCTACTAGTTTTTCTCAAGCGTTCCCTAATCCTCTACTATAATGTAGTTTTAATGTGTCTGCAGGGTATTAATTTCCTATTATAGAATTTTGTGAAATTTTCGGTGTATAAAAATAATTGTATTATTGTTTAAAATGTAAAATAAAATTTGGGGGTCACCCTACATTTAAGCACAAAAACTGAAATATGAAATTATCTGGATATTACATAGAAATGATAAGGAAAATGATAATATGAGGGGATAGCTTAAAAAATCTATTATAGATTTTTTTCATCCTTTGCGTTTGTTTCGAAATCATTATATAGTTTACATATACTATATAAAAATTAGGGGTCACCGTTGATATAGAGAGATAAATTGCGACATGTTAATTTCTCTAGTGATATCTATGTTGAATTATTTTATCAAATTATCTCCCTTTCGTAATTTCTGTGTTCTGTAAATCCAGCAACAGATTTAAAGCTCATGTGTTTTAGTTCACATTTTTGTAATGGAAATGTTGCAAAAATGATAAAGAATAAAAAAATGAAACAATTTGGAACTTTCTTTACATTTTATGTAACTTTTTTGCCAAATTTCTTAATGAATGAAACGTAAATGAACAAGTATTACACAAAGATGACGGAATAATACCACTGAGACACCTTAAGTCAATTGATCATCAATTTCAGAACAGATAAACCAAAATACAATTATGTGTTGCAATCATTTTCCGTCCAGCGGTGCTGTTTGCATAATGAATGAAACATGCTTACCCAGTCCGGTACTGACTGACTTTAAAATTGTTCTGATTAAATGAAAACGTTTTTTAGAATCATTGAAATAAGTATCTTCAAGTAAAATGAATTGACTAGATATCGAAAAGGAAAAAATTGAACAAACATGATTAAAACACATGCAGACTATGTGTCTTTTAAAATAACTTTTATTCTTATGGTATGACTTCGAAAAGTTACCCCCAACCTAGTTGGAAAATATATATGCTTCGGTTAGAGTGGTAAAAGGGATATAATGCATATACCTTTAAATACATAATGTTTAAGTTCGTACTTAAGTTTAAATAAGTTGATTAACCGGAAACTTCTACTGAGACTTTACTAAAAAGGCTGAGTACATGATGAAGTGACCACATATTTGAAACAAAATATAAACATTTACCCCCATTTCCCCCCCCCCAAAAAAAATTAGAATTCTAAAAAATTCTATCGATAAGAAATCACTTCCTGGAACTGCTGTTTCAAGCTTTATTTTTTTCCAATATGTATACCTTCCATATTGAAGGATCATTTATTTTGTCACATGTAAAGCAACAATTTGGGTATTTAGGTTATACATTGATGGCATTATGAATTTCGTATCATATCATTTATATAGCAATGACTAACACAGAATAGGTACATTGCTCATGAAATTATCATATTATTTGCCTAGAAATGATCCTCACCCCCGCCTTAAAGTTTCAACACCCATGGCTTACTGTATTAATCAGCGGCGAATAACCACAGAAAAGTTACAAATTCAGACGAATAATCATTTACATTGAACAACCAAATTAATAGAATTTAAGAATTGCAAAAGCATTTTTCTAATGTTTGATTCGTATGATAAAAATATTTAAATCAATAGCAAAAAAAAAAAAACTCAGAGTTGTGGTACATGTCCAATATAGTAAAACCCCGGGAATCTACCAAGGATACGTTTAACAATTTTGGATATTCTACCACATCTCATAAAGGACCGTATTTGCATTTTATTTCATAACATTTGCAAAGAAAAAAGAAGTATATTGTATGTTACCCGTTGCATAGAATTGCTTATGCAGCTTATACAGCGATACATAGTACTTAAACTCATTTTTCGGAAAGATGAAACAAATACCGATTATTGTATGAAGGTTGTCGAAAGTGTATTAAGATTTTTCTCCTCTACATTTGCTCATGGAAAGGATATGGAGTGAATGCACATATCACAAATGCGCACACGATACTTAGAAAACTCCAGTTTATCAAGGACAGTGCTTTTATTCCTATCGACATCTTCATGTCGCCTGAGGGTCTTCAAACAGAGGTGAACAATAATCATCCCCTCAAGCGAGATCAATCTACTTAGGTAAATGTATGCAAAAAAGATCATTCTTCTTTATGTATATATGGTTTTATTTATTTTAAATAAATGGCAATGTTCATTGAAACAAAACAGATGCGATTGGACGACTAGTAAAACCAATGAAAAGTGTATCACGTCATTTATTGGAAACTGATGACACAACATTTTTTTCTACATCACCTGGTTAACTGAAATGCAAGCTAGGCGTTTTCTGCACTTTTGACTGCAAAGCATTCATCAAGCATTCATCAATCAAGGCTGTAGTATTATAAATCTCTCAGTAAGTTTAGTGTTTAATATTTTATCTAATAATACAAATTGTTTTTTCTATTCTTACCGTCAGACTGCATCTATATTTCATAAATAAATATAGGGGTATTTTACAGACTAGCTCATGGTTATTTATAGAGCAGCAATCTAAAGTCTAAAATTGCAAATTTAATCAACCACCCTGACACTCGGCTTAATTATACATAACATTGAAGGAAAATGATATGACGCTTTTGTTTTGACTGATCGTAAGTGTGATGTATGATTTAGCCATCTCTCATGCTAATTGATTAAATTCCCAAAATAAGCTAGATATTCACGACAGGTTGCTGCACTATTAATGATATCAGGTGAGTGTATCAAAAGAGATAGTGCTGCTGATGAGGAATTAATTTCCGAAATGGCCATACAGTTCATTAAAATTATTGCAGTTGGAGTTAACATATGTGTTATGGTCTCATGTTCATTTTGTTCATTTACTCCATATCCTTTCGTAATATATATATATATATATATATATATATAAGACGATTTTCTTATTAGTTTTATAGTGAACTTCCATAAAATCGCTGTTCCATTTCAGCGTAGACCAATTTCAAACTCGACAGACGGGGAGAATATTTCACTATCGTTATTTTATATCTTTTGCTGTTTTAAAACATTTGTATACAAAAAACAAGAACAGTTGTGTCAACTGGTCATGTAAATCTTATCGAAGAAAAAAAAATGAAAAACAAAGAATAATTATCAAATGATTAAATAGTTCATTGTACTGTATTACCATAAATTTGGATATTTTAGTGTTAGGCTATTTTTGCGGTTTGTGATAAAATGTGCATTATTTGCTTTGGTTTGTTTAATTTTGGCGTTTTGTTAAACAGGTGTGTTTTATTCTGATGCCTTATTAAATAAAAGACGGGGAAATATTCAAGAAACAGTTCATTTTTATTTCATTTGTAAACAGTTTCGATAAACAATTACGGAAAATCAACTATGTCTCAGAGAAAATTAGACAGCAACGTTTTATTTGTTTCAATTGCATTAAGATATACGCATATATTGATTATAGAGATAGAGAACAATTTAGAAATAAGATCAAAATAGTGAGAAAAAATCATCTAAGAATAAAGCTATGCGAGAGGGAGATACTCCTCAGTTTTGAAGAAAATTTCCAATTTTGCACCTGCCAAAATTAAATCGGTTTTCGGGCCAGTACCGAAGTACTGGCTACTTGGTTAGTGAATACCTCGAGGACCTGCAGTCCAACAGCAAAAAGATCAATTAAGCAATTTCTATAATATGCTTGTGTGATTTAACTAACCACTTGTACAGCAGCTGTAGCAGCGCATACAGAAAAAAGGTTTTTAAATTTCCTTTGTTTACTGATCAAACAATGGAAGTTCTAAATTGTCTAGCACTACAATTGTATTTCAATTTATTATGGCCTTTAAAGGTTTTATCTCAATTAGTTGTTGTCGAAATGGAGTAGACACAGGTATGAAGCTTTTTCTTGAATTATTAAAATTTCATCATTTCAGAAGTAAATAATTAAAAGGCAAGTACATTTTAACGCAATTATTGGGTTATAAATGGATTTGCGTTTGTTTTATAATGTTGCCTTTTCACGTTTTTGGTTGACACAACGTTGAAGCAATGGTTAGTTTTTATGTTGAAACAACGTTGTATTATGATTTATAAATTAAGCTTGAAATAAAGTTGCCTGTATAACGTTGTTTCAACATTGTTGTTAACATTGAAGTAACATTGCTTAAACTTAAAATCAAACATTTGTCAATGTTTGCAATGTTGTTTTAAATTTTATTCACTATGACAGTATTACCGTATATTGGGTTATTTTCGCGTGTGTTTAATTTTCGCTATGTTCGCGGTCGCCAATCTAGCGCGAAAATTAACCTCCGCGTAAATTTCATTACACATTCAAATGCATAACAGAAAACTGTAAAACGCGAACTATAAACACGGCGAATAAATCCCTGCCTTGTTTCATACCGAAATCGCGAACAAAAGCCGACGCGAAAATAACCCGATATACGGTATTAATGGTTAGGATTTTGGTCAGGATGAGGCAAGACAGTCTCCTTTGCATCGAAAGTAAACAAAGTTTGATATCATTAAGCCGTGACTTTGGATCTCAAAGTATAAGCAGGATGGGTGGCCATTCGGCAGATCGAAAAGACCTTACACGGCTCGAAAGCCCAAATAGGGAAGACGGGATCGTTCAGCAGGTCGAGATAACCTTCCATGGCACAAAAGCCTTGATGGAGAAGCTATCTTACCTGTAGACCGATATTCTTTTCGCCCAAAGCCTGCGTGGCTTGTCCTGCATCGAAAACAAACAAAGTTTCAGCATCAAAGCATCTCGAAAAAGGCAAAATCATAAAGACTCAATTGTTTAAATAAACATTTTATTTGTTTTAAGCTTAAACCAAAATATTTTAAACAGAATACCAAACATTTAAAACTCGGCTTAAAACAATCACAATATCATGATTATGAAAGCTGCTTCTCAGCTAAAAAAAAATTGAGTAAACTTAAAAATGTATACTTTACGATCATCCATTATCACCTGTTTATTTATGTGTTCTTAAAAAGAAAAATAAAATCATCTGATAAGGTCTTCAGCAACCATCATTATATATCCACATTATCACAAGTCTGTCAGAAAATACCGCCTTTGAATGTATACAATGTAATAATTTACTATTGTAATAATTCAGTATAAAAATGTATGTGTTTCGTGTTCCCATTTAGGCAAAAACCACTGTTTGAAATATCTAGAAAAAGACATAAATACTAATCAGAAATCAAACAAGCAATTAAATTGGATAAAACGTTTTATCAGGCTACGCATAATATATCAGAAGAATTGATCCAATTTAAACACGTTCCCTAACGGTTGTTCTGATAAGGATGATATCACCTTCTGGCTATTATATAAACATATACATGTTTCTAGCACCGAATAATAATAATAATAATCTGCATCGACCTGGTATCAAATAATTGAACAGTGTAAGGTATGACTGGCTTTAAATTAAATACAGTTGAACATATTTATTGAAATATATGTATGATGTACAATTCATCCTTTATCCCTTATTACCTAAGTTAAGTAAAGTGAGTGAGAACCGAACCGTCAGCCTGAAAAAAACAATCCAAGGACAATAGCAACGTCGGAAAAACGAGGAAACGAAGACATAACATGAGCACGGCACAGGAAAGAAAATGAAGACACGCACATATACAAAAATGAACAACACGGACCCAATAAAAACATGAGTGAGATCAGGTGCACCGGTAGAGTAAGCATCTCCTGCTTCTTATAAGAAAGGGGAAGCTGACTATTGGAAAAGTGAAGTCATCGCGTTTGTCATATAGCCTAGTTTGTAGTGTACCTCTTTTGTCAATTTCAAGATGAAGGTCAAGGAACGAGGCTGATGTGGAAGTATCTGTAGTATCCTAAATTTCTAGCTCTTTTGGATAGATAAGATGAAGATAATCACCAAAGCGAGAATTGTTTAGTAATAAAATATCATCTATATAACGGACTCTGAAATTAAAGGACTGGGCAAGTTTTTTATCTTTATTTTTAAGAAGCCCTACGATGAATTCAGCTTCATATGAGTGGAGAAATAGATCGGCTAAAAGAGGTGCACAGTTTGTGCCCATTGGAATTCCGATAGTCTGTTGAAAAACAAGTCCTCCAAACTGGACAAATATATTGTCGATCAGAAACTCTAATATATTAATCACTTCTTCCTCTGTATATTTTTTCTGTGATTCTGAGTCGTATTTCACAAAGTATGCTTATTCTCTGCCTATAACAATGTATTTATATCTTTGTTCGCCGTTCTTGCGGGATTAATGGTTATCATATCATGTTGGATAAAACTGCATAGCATTCAAATCCTGTGTTGAAAGAAATTCATTACATATCACAAATCAATAGCGAAAATTCTGTCTGTTGTGATGCTTGATAAAAACAGACACTCTCTATTTGTCTAAGATATGATGTAAATGTACATGAGGTTATATCTCATGTGTACACTTTGTTCAATTACCTTTATCTAAATTTATATAAATTCTAAAACCTAAAGTGTAACTCCCTCTATCGTAGTTTTGCCCTTAGCTTTTTTTTTATCTCAAATGAGAGCTGACATTTTCAGCTAGATTCACGTCTTCCCGTATTTGACATTTTCCTAGATTGACTCACTTACAGTGTGACAGGTGCTGTTAACAGAGCAGAACATGATCACACTTCTGGAGCACCTAATATAGCTCCCAGTTTCACTGGAGTTCACACTGTGAGTGCCTTGTTTCTGAATGTTGTCTGTTCTATTTCCGTGCTTTGTATCTGTCTAACGTATTTGTTTTCTGTGTCATCGTTTCGGCCATGTCTTTGGACTTCGATTTTTATTAATTCCATTCCTTTGTTCCTTCGGTATTCTACTGTCGTTGTTTGATATTACTGATTATTCGGATTTCGTTTGGTTGTATGTATTTTAAACATTTTTTTTTTCATTTTTTTTTGGAAATTATGGATATCCTCTGTTCGGCTCCTAGTGCTGCTGATGAGGAATCAATTTCCGAAATGGCCATTCAACCCATTAAAATTGTTGCATTTGGAGTTAACATATGTATCATGGTCTCATGTTCATTTTCTCCATATTCCTTTTTGTAAAATACTCATTTGTTTAGAGATCAAACCAATGCAAAAAGTTCAAAAATTATATTTTCTTCCAACTTCTAATGATCTAGACAAATTCATGGTTTATTTATTGTTGCTACACATTCAACATTTTTTGTAAACTTGAAAAGCGTGCTCACATAAAACTAGATAAAACATTAGAACAGCGTTGATATGTATATGTCGTAATATTAACCGCTAAACAACGTTTAACTTTATTTAAACAAACATGCAACCTATATTTAACGTTGTGTCAACGTTTGCATGCCTGCTGGGCAGGCTCTCCGAGATTGATATACATGCATACTACCATAATATTTAAATATGGAACGTCATTACTGCCTTATAAGAAGAAATTACTATGACATTATGTGAATCTTCTTTTCAAAACCATTTTAATTGATGTGAATACAAAACTTCTTTGTCCAAAATCTTTATGACCTGATATAAAACACTATTACGTGATGTTATCCCCCTTTGTTAAATTTATTATATGATAAAAATGTGTCATTGCATGATTACATGACTTTACTACATGGTGTTCATACTTCAAAACATGCTTGATTACATTTTTATATGACATGGATACCGTATTACATGATCTGAATATTTCATCACATGATTTGAATACTTCATAACATGATACAAAAACTTCATTGCAATAAATGAATACTTTATTGTATGGTACGAATATTTCGTTACATGATTCAATACTTTATTACAGTTGGGTGCAGTCATAACCTCTCACAAAGTTAACTTAGAACTATTCTAATGACTGCTCTAAGTTAACTTAAAACTGTTATTGAACAGTTCTAGAGCTGCTCTAGAAAAGTGTTCTAAAAGCAGTCATTGTCAAAAACTGTTCTAAAAGCAGCCATAGAATAGAACTGTTCTAAAAACGGTCATTACCTGTTCTAAAAGCAGTCATGGTCTTCCGTTTGACTGGTTTGAAAACTGTTCTAAGTTAACTTGGAAAATGACCGTTTTTATTACCACCTTTAGAACTGCTCTGTTCTATGACCACTTTTAAAACTGCTTTATTTTATAAATGTTTTTTCGAACTGTTCTTAGTTAACTTAGAAAATGACCGTTTTTATGGCCGTTTCTAGAACTGTTCTACGTGTGCTCTAAGTTAACTTGGAGTTAACTCGGATGAGAGGTTATGACTGCACCCAACTGTGCATGATACCAATACTTCATTACATATTTTTAATGATAAATGAACATCATTAGAAAATTACGATTTTCCCACTTCTGGTATTTCTTTTCTTCGAATATACCAGATTTATTTAGAGCTAAGGGAAAACTGATTCAAAATTTTTTGATTTACGAGGCTTCGACTACTAATTAAGATTAACTACGACGAAAATTAAAGATTACTGAAAAAAATAATTAAAAGTTAAAATTGCCATTCAGCTACTTGCATTTATAGATCTGTTCAAAACTTTGCAGTTGAAAAGAAAAGGTTGTAATTTAAATACAACACTTAACGTGCGTCTTAATGCACGGTGTCATTAGTATGTATTTGTGCAATGAAAATTGATAAATCGCCAAACTGTGCTCACATTTTTTTTCGTTGGAGTACCTACTTAATCCCAATGATGTTTAAACATTGTTGATATATGGACCTAAGGAGAAATTTTAGCCAAGTTCATTGATGCGGACAAAATAGGTCAAGGGAACATAATTCTGGTAAACATGTAACAAATTACCAATCGTCACCTGTCTATTGCATGTAGATGCTGAGATATTCAGCAAACCAAAAATCTTGATAGAAAAAAGTCCAACTTATGGCAAAATATGGAAAATTGGAATATCTTTTTTTTTAATTCTTTTTAAAAATACATTATGGGTTCAATAATGAAGTTGCACAAAATATTGTGTCATAATTTCATTGATATTGAACATAATTTGAGAAAGATGGTGATCCTAGAGTTAGTAGTGTACCCGAATTCGGTTTTATACGTATATTTATTATACTATAGAGAAACGCGATAGAGAAAGTGGAGGTTTGGACACCAATACACCAGTTAAACCACACATCTAGCTTTTGTTAGTGACCGTACAAAGTTTTTGACGAATTCCGTCGAGCAAGAATTGTTACTTAAATCGTCTATAGTGAAACTAATGTTGTATTATAACCTATATGTATGCTGAATGAACAAATTTTGTGGAAAAGTGGTCACACCTTCTTTACATATCGTAAAAACAAAAATGTGCCGAAGAGCGACTTACTGAAAAGTTAACTAAAATCTAAGTAAAAAACAAACACCAAAAACCACGTCAACGGATGCTTACGGGTTTTTAAATTGTTTCCAGAACATTACCTTGTTACGGCACATATCGTTATCTTAGCTACTTTTGCTTTGATTGGGATGCATTTTAAAACTCACACCGACCAACACATAACGAAGTTTGGAAGTATATCTGTTTTGATCCGTCAGTGTATCGTGAATTAACAATGAAGGGATAAGGAGTAAATGCAAATGAGACAAAGTCTCTAAAAATATTTGTTAACCTTGTTCATTTTGCTTGTTTCCCCTATTTCGCTTTGTGTGTTTGTTTTGTCTATAATATTATTTTTGTTTTGTTTGTATTTTTTGTTTGTTTGTTTGTTTGTTTTGTTTTTGTTTTGTTTTTTTGTTGTTTTTTATTTTGCTTTTTGCATTTTTTTTCTTGTTTTTTGGTTTTTTTTTTTTTTTTTTTTTTTTTTTGTTTTGTTTTGTTTTTGTTTGTTTTTGTTTTGTTTTTTTTGGTTTGTTCATGTTTTGATTTTTTTAATATATAGGGAGCATACACAAAATTGTTTGTTTTTTTTCATAATTATGTAGAAAATTTATTCATAGAAAAGTTGTATATTATTTAAAAAATGAGCTTACCTTATTTTTATTTGCTCTTCATCTCCGTAAATGTGAATATCTATTTCCTTGATTCAATCCACAAAATCTCATGTTCTACACATAAGAGCTGTACTTTTCAAAACGTCCATTCTCCATGAAATCCCAACTTGAAATAACGAATTCGGTTTTGTTGTCTACACAAGTACGTTTTATATATATCAATTTCAGACATTGATAAAGTATCGCAATCTTTACAAAATGGCAGGAAAATTCAAAATGGTTCAAATTGACTGAAATTTTTTTCAGAAACATTCTTTAACATGTAAGTAATTGATTTTTTCTATTTCAAATCCTGGAAAAGTATAAAATAGCCATGACAAAATGTCTATAAGGTTTGAATTATAAGAGAAAAATGTTAAAATTTGACAAATGAAAGGATATAACTCAAGCAAACATAGGCATTATATAAAAAGGGATGAAATCACCATTGCAAATTCACAGTTAAAATCGTTTCTAACGTTTGAATTATAAAAGATAAAAATTTGACAACTGAATAGCTATGATCAAAGCAAACTTCTGCATAATACAGAAACAAAAAAGTACGTAATCTGATACATAAAACAGATATCACATGATATCGTTGGTAACTAGATTTACAGTAGTTTCCATGTATAGCTTTAAACTTGCTTTCTGTAGAAAAATCCGGTTTTTAGAAAGTGAAAAGGGCGAGCGGCTGCCCGTTGGGTACATTTTACTGGTGCAAATCTAATAGATATTTTTTTATTTTCTAGTAAATGTTACAAATATGCAAAATTTTTCTGATGTAATTAAGCTTAAATCATATCTTGTGATAAAAGTGCAAACCTGCCCGGAAGAAATAATATTTTATTCTTGAATTCATGTATTTAGTGAATCTGTTTCTGGGGAGTGTATATTGGGCACATCTTGGTTTCAATTTTAAATTCTATCAGCATAACTATTGCCGATTGAATTTATGCCCTCTGCACGTCATCCTTTATTATACTAGAAGCATGCACAGTCTAATATTCTTTTCTACAATCCTGATACAGCGAGATTGAGCTTTTGCCATTATTTTGTGTCTGTTATCCATGAACTTTGCATTCAAGTATATTCTACCCAGAAACCCCCGAGTAATGATAGACCTCGATTGGTTCAATGTGAAGAAAAAGTCATGCCCGTTTCTAATCAAATACAACCGCCAACTTGGAATACACTAGAAGTTTTAAATTGGATCTTTTGGGAAAACTCATTTAAACGTTACCTCTGAAATTCCTAAGCCAATTAGACCAAACTTGTTACGATTGCCAAATGATGGTCCCTTTTCAAAATAGTGTCTGTCATATCGTCAGCTAATACAAGATGACTGCCGAAGGGGGACTATTTTAAACATTGTACCAGAAGGATTTTCAATGGACCAGTTGCAGACAAAATTGGTCAAATAGTCAAGGTTTGCCTACATCTATTTCGATGCACCCCGTGTTGTCTATCGATGTTGTTTTTGTCCTTATTTTTGTCTTTTGTCGTGCTATTTAATGACAAATATTTGTAGGCATACATTGCCCGATTTTACTTTTTTTCTCATTGACCGCTCCCGACATGTGTTGCTTCAGGGACATATTTTAGCTGCGATCGATGTTGCTCAATATTTTTATTCTCTTCTTGTAGCCTTTGTGCTTTCAGCTGGATAACCCTGAGCATCGCCTAAGTTGGCACTCCATGGTGGGTGGGGAGCAAAGGAGTGACCTTGATATAGTTTTTGTCAAGAATTCCGCTTAAGTGCACGCTAGGGTCCTTCTTGATCTCTCTTGAGGGGCGAATATTGTTCACCTCTAGTTGAAGACCTTCAGGCGACATCAAGATGTAGACAGGAATAAAAGCCCTGTCCTTGATTAACTGGAGTTTTCTATGTATCGTGTGCGTTTTTGTCACATGTACATTCACTCCATATCCTTTCATTTTTCCTATTGGATGTTCCCATTTCAAAAAAGTATCACTCTTGTCTGCATGAAATCCAAGATGGCCCATAACGGGGAACATAATTTAATATTCGACCCACCTTAGATATCCATTCAAATATTTTCTACTCTGAAACTACTTTGCCAATTGGCCAAAATTGAAATCAAGAGACATTGGCAGGTCCCTACTTGAGATAGTATCCAACAGATTCTCATCATAAAAAAGATGATCATCAGCAAAACGTGATCACAATTGTCATTGGAGATCATTGGATGGCTCCTTTAAAAACTGAAGTAAGACCCAAGTGAGAGACTGAAGCTCTTAAAAGCCTCATGTTCTGCTATTGTGAAAAGATGACATGCTGTCGTGTTAAATCGAGTTAAGGTCTTGAGTGGTCGAGTTAAAGTCGGATACAGGTCGGGTAAAATCGGGTTATGGTCGGGAAGATCTTGTATAAAAAAAGGAAAGAATCGTGTTAGTCCAGTAATGATCGAGTGCTAATCGAGTTGATCTGGAAGCGACTCGGCATAAATCGAGAAGCGAATGAGTTAAAGTCGGGTAGAAGTCGGCATGATTACCTAAAATTTTGAAACTCGATTATGATAGGTTTACACCGCCGATCAGACCAACTCGATTAGCTCGATCATGCTGTTTTATCCCGATCAACGTCATAAAATTCATTGATCGAGCTAGCTCACGACTTTTGCTCGACTTTTACCCGATTTAACACGACTAACACTCGACCATTCTCGATCTCTTTACGATTAACGTACGACTTATGCTCGACCCTCATTCGAACAACCAGACTTTTTCAGATTGAGCCAGATCATAGCCCGATTTGTGTTTTATTAACCATACCTGGTTGATAAAAGATCGTGAAATGGTCGAGTGTGCTCGAGGTTTGTCCTGTTAGTACTTTTGCATATATGGGGATAAAATGAGAAAATTCATGGAACAATTCAGTATTGTGGTAGAACAGCAAAATTTGTGGCCCATGGCCAATGTTGCTGATGCTTCAAAGAAAATATGGTAACTGTGTTAGATATAGAATAGCAGAGAAGGCGGATCTGACACAGAAGGCGCGTAGTTTGGGCTAGAAACAGCAAATGCTTCAAAGTCATCATTATAGAGGACTGAATGTTCGATTTAACATACTAGCAGGTCATCGTCAAAATGCGACTATGTGATTTTCCCGTCATTACATGTAGGACTACTCAGATACATAAAACAGAAGACATATGATCACATGATATCGGTCGTAACTAGATTTACAGTAGTTTCCGTGTTTAGCTTTAAAATTGCTGTCTGTAGAAAAATCCGGTTTTTAGAAAGTGAAAATAGCGAGCGGCTGCCCGTTGGGTACATCATTTGCCCAGGTGCAAATGTAAAAGATTTTTTTTATCTTCTAGTACATAATACAAATGTTCAAAGTGACATTTTTCCGATGTCAATTAGCTTGAATCATATCTTGTGATACTTTGAATGGTACAAACATGCTCAACAAAAACAAACAAAATTCTATTTTTGAATTCATGTATTCGGCAGTGTAAACCTACCGTTAAATGTATCTACTTTTTGAGTTATTTATATCTATTTTTTCAATTTTATTAAATTATTTATACATTAAAAGGCAATTTTTTTTAGTTTTGTTTCTTTAAAATTAAAGTTAATTTTTTTTTAATCTTTTTTAAAAGGTACCCTACATTTGATATCTTATGTGAAAACTAAAATAACATATTTTCCTAAATAGAAGCAGGCATGTATTACAGACTGAAATTATGAAAAAATGCTAAAAATCTGTAATATCAAGGCTCCATTTCCTTTTTTTTTCTTTCTTTTTTATTTATTTTTTTCAGCAGTTTTCTTTTATATCATATCTTTTTATTTCAATAGTTTGAAAATTTCAGAAATAACAAGTATTCAGCAAACTTTAACATAGACCTGTCTTTGTTAAATGAATAATCCGAAAATCTGGAATCATAAAAAATTGTCTATATCCACACATCTATTTGGCGTTTTATAAAACTCTAATTTGTTCTTTATCAGCTTAACACATATGTCGGTTGATGGATTTCAGAGTGGTTTGACTTTATCTGCACTGAAGAGACATACGTTGTCGAAATGCGCATATGCAGAATCTAAATAGACAGTAACTTCGGTATTTTGTTATTTGAGTTTTTTCGTAAAACATAAATAGATAAATTATCCGTTAAGATAATATTATTTATTCAATGAGCAACCCTTTCCATGGATATAGACATGTTCGTCCAAAAACTGTCAAAATAAGACGCTGAAGACTTGAAGAATTCCAAATCCAGTTAATAACGATTTTTTATCCCGAAAAAAATAAGTCTAAAAAAACCTTCCTTGCATATCTGTTATTTCACTGCTTGCATTTTAACCTTCCTTTGCGTATATCCATCGTTAGCGGCACATTCTGTATCCATTTGCCAAGAAGTATCCTTGTACCAAATTTCTGATTGAATTTGGGTAGATTTTGTTGATTTGCCATAGGTTATCAATTTTTCAGATATACACGATATGGGTGGGTATTATTTGCTGAAGCAATCGAAACCCCATTCAGTGAACATTCAACTTGACTGAAAAGGAAAAGATCAGTTGTTGATAGGACCGACCCTTTGATCAGCACCTAATACAATACCATTATGTTTAATAGTTCTTACTTGAAGATAAATATATGTATAACTCAAATCAATAAGGTTTCCCCAGCTCCAGATATATCAAACTGTATACTTGCTCTGTCTAGGGCTAAATAGATCGATATTCCACCAAACGCCCATCTTCAATGTTTGTCACAGTAATGGGAACAGTAAATAAATGTAATTCTGATTGCATACATTCGGAAGATTTTTAACGTAACAATGGCATACATTTTTTTTTGTTTTTGTTCTTGCAAAGGACCACTTTTGGCACAAAGTTTTGAAATCAAGACATCATTTTGTACATCGCGGTAAATAGACAAGTCTCAACGTCAGTTTTTAATTTGCAACATCAATACATATTTGGAAACCAAATCTTATTGAAATCGGACCATGTTAAATTTTCTCGCCTTTTTTGGCGGCCGTTTTGAAAATGGTGGTCAACGAAGAAATTTCAACACCAGTTTTGAAGTCACCACAGCATGGCAAACATTTTATCAATTTACACTTAACCTTCATTTTCTATAGTTTTGGAAATAAAAGACGAAAAATATGAAAATTTTGAAAATTCTGCGAAAAAGGCAATAACTTCTTCAAGGCTTTTTAAATTTTCTTCAAAATTTCAGGCTAGGTAGATCTTGATATGCTGAACATTTTTGCATTTTACACTAAACTTCTATCTGTTACACTTTGTGAAATAAAAAAAATAAAAAACGAACAAATTTTAAACATTTTACGGAAAAAAGGCTGCAATTCAAAGATGGGTTTTCAAATTTTCTTCAAAATTGCACATCCATCAGATTTTTTTATACCTTTAACGGTTTTCGAGTTATTTGCCAAAAACTGCAATTTACCCGTTTGTTCTAATTTTAGCAACAGCGGCCATGTTGTTTGACCTGCCACCTAATAGATCACAATAAAAAGAAGCCGTACTCTAGTGCTGATTCGGGCCACGTTTGGTTACATTTTACCCTGTTGTTTTAAATAACATAATACCGAGTTACTGTGAATTTACTTTCTGCATATGCGCATTTTGACAACTTATGTCTCTTATATACAGATAAAATATTTTAAAGGAGAGGATTTTTGAAATTGTAGACAGACAGACGGACGGATGGTGGTGGAAAAAGCTCACATGGCCCTTTAGGCCAGGTGAGCTAAAAACCAATTAGACATCTTATCTACTTTATATTTAAAATGTTAACGTTCAGTAGATATATGTAATTTTTGGAGTGAAGCAAATTGATTGTGAATAAATGTTCTATCAAACAGCTGGTTAATTTAAAACTGTTAAAGGTTACTGCGATTTTTGAGGTAAGGAACTCAACAGGCTGCGGTCAAGGAAGTGGCAGAACTTTTATTATAATGAAGTCAAAAAACATAACAAGCTTACACATGTTAGATTCATCGATGTCAAATGTCTGAACAGAAAGGAAATGGGGTAAATATCAAGGAGAAAATATCCAATCTCCTGTTTAAAACCACCCAAAACAAAGCATCTAGGGGTCACCATACGGTAATCATCACAGTGAGGAACCTAACACCATATAGCAAGCCCCCAAATGCCCGTAAAAAGTAAAAAAGTGAACAAATCAATGGAAACAAACAACATCCTATAACCCGAATGTTAGGAAACTTAAATTATATAAGAAGACAAGAACAAGCAAATGACCAATATATTCCTGACTTAGGACAGGCGCAAAAATGGAGGTGGGGTTAATTTCATTTTTGTTTCCAAACCCTTCCTCTTTCACTACTGTAAGAATACCAATTAATGTACCATGAAATATACCCATTAAAGTATGTCTATTAATTATGGTTACATTTAATGGTATAATTTTAATGGCTTTGTCCATTAAATTGATTTTCTTTACCATCAAAAAGTTTAATATTAACCATTAAAAAAAGGCATGAACTGGAAATTATTTGGATATTTAATGGCCATTACTGTATTTTAAATGGCATTAATTTTTTGTTTGCTGTATTTGAATGGCCATTAAAATATCAATTAATTTTTGTAAGCCATATTTTAATGGGCATTAACTTAACAATTATTTTTTGTCTGGTGTATTTTAATGGGCATTAAAATAACAATTATTTTTTGTTGGATGACCATGAAAAAAGTAATGGGCACACAGAATAAGTTAATGGCCATTAAGAACGTGAATTGCAGATTTAATAGTTTAATGGCCATTAACACCTTAAATACCTGGTGTTTGTAATTTCAATGGCCACAATCTCTTAAATAGCACGATATTTCAAACAACTGACATTAACACATGTACTTGCCATACTGTAGACAAACTTTAATGCGCTTTATACTTATGATGTTTATATCGTGTTGAAAATCAAAAATGCATCTAAAATATAGTCAAATCTGTATGAGTGGTGTCTTTTTTAATGAACAACTGCCTACAAAAAACTCTTACCAACAACATGAAACCTCCATATAAAGTACAGTGCTTTTAAGGGTCATCCATATTTTTCAACCATTTTCCAAAGTGTGCAAGACACACACTTTTGCAACCCCCTCCCTCAAAGTGTACATCAACAATTTTCATATACCAGGTATGAAAATAAATGATCAAGTTTTTTTTTTAGAATTTAATTATTGATACCGAGTTCTTCATATTGATTTCTTTTTTCCAGATGTCTTTGCTGAAGTTGAAATATTATAATTGTTTTATGTAGTGTTTAAATAGATTTTTGTTAAATAAAAAAGTATGCCTGATTGTATAGTATTTACTTGATTAATGAAAGTATTATGGCCATAGAAATTATACACACAAAATGAAAATGAAATGAAACTGAATTCCACGGACACCCCATAAAAATAAATGTGTGAACCCTTCCCAACTAAGCCTACAACTTCCTTTTCCAAAATACTCTGATAAACCCCGACATGATCATAAAAGTATGTTGAAGTACTCAAAGGATACATGGCAATAGTCTCTGTTATTAAAACTTTTAGCTCCTCCTTTAGCATCAACGACGGTTCTCCAACAATGCCTCAGGTGCCCCCTTGTCAACTTCACGTCTGCTTATGGTTCTCTGTGCCAGGTGAATCCTGGAAACAATCACTTCCTATTTCCTTGCAATTGTAGGGCCAAGAAAGAGACTTCTTAGTGATGTTTGTTGTTTGTTTTCGTATTATGTGACCGAGACATACCCATTTCCTTACAATGTCAATTCTTCAATTGGATGTTGCTCACGGCAAATAAAGCATGGTAAAAGGTGATTATCTGGTATTGAACTTGGTTCTGTAAGGTTAACTTGTTTTCTCTTAAAATCTACACTGTACATGTCCTGAGAGGGAACTTGAAAATTATAAGTTTACACAAAAAACCATGCCCACAAAAAATAGGTATTCATACACTCTGGGCAGCAGAAGAGGGAGAAGGAAGAACCTAGAACGTGGTTGCAGGTAAATGTTTGATTGGTAAATTTACAAATCTGACATAAAAGACTGCGAAGTAATGTGACCTGTGTCGTCATAATGTGATAATAAGAAAAAGAAGGGAAACGGGGAATGTGTCAAAGAGACAACGATGTCTATTAAATATTTAAGGTAGATCGACAATTATTCCACTTGCATATATTGTGATATACAAATTGAGTGTGGAATTGACTAAATTTTATTGCCAAACATCCTTTTGTCTGCCTTTTTCATTGTGACGTTATAATTTGATAAATTAAAAAAAACTATAAACATTTGTAAGACATTTTAAATGACTCTATAAAATACATGATTTGGCCAGTTTTTCAAAGTCTGTTAACCTTGATAACAAAAAAAAATGTTTAATAAGAGAAAACTTGTTTTGAGATTTTTTTTAGACTAATCCATTGTCCCGCATTCTTAATGTTGGATCCTGATGTAAGTGTAAGATGACATTATCTGTAGTTTTGCAACATACTGAGACACATTATGTTTCACTATGGACAGAGATTTGACTTTGATCACGTTTGGGAAACCGCAATTTTTTTGAATTGAAGGATGAATATTGATAACTATTCGTTTTAAAAAAAATAATAACAACTGTTAATTCAAAATACAAAAAATACCGAAGTTGCATTAAAAACAGTAAATTCCGTTATGCTGTACACGTGTTTCAAGGAGTAACCTCTCATCAGCAGCATTAAAATGGTACAAAAGAAGGCAGAATATCAAAAAGAGTTTCGTGTCCCACTCGGGTCTGTTTTTATAACTCGGGGAGTTTTAAACGTTACGTATAAAAGAAAAGTAAATTCTGAGTAAAGAAAATGACTTGGGTCAAAATAATGTGACACACATCAAGTCTAGCAAGCCATGAGGACAACAGCAAGCTGTAATTTATCAAGGTCGATTAGGAATCAAAATCAGAATAGAGTGCAACTGTCGTCAAGATCAGTCCGAGTGAAAAATCACCGAATGGTATTGATAATTTGATTCTCGTTCTGATATATATATCGATAAATGATTTATACTTATCTAAATATCATTTCTGCATGTTTGAATTGTTGTAAAACGTCCATTTTCAGCAAAAAATTGGCACACTGTAATTGCCTACTTGTCGTCTGGTCGCGCGTTTGGTTAACCGGAAATCACTTCCTTGTTGTAAATTCCTCCAACAACGGAACAGAACCGTAATCGGTTTTCGCGTATTTGACTTAATTATATATTGTATTCAGATGGGCTTTGTTTTATTTTATTGATAATTAGATTGTGCAGTTGAAGTATTTTGACTGATTTGATGTAGGATTTACTGGATTTTTTTTTTAGAAAAAAGGCACAAAGGGGGTTGTAAATGAAAAAAGAAGTTTTTTTAAACTTTTTTGTCAGATGTCAGATTTCGATGCACATTTTTTCTGTATGTTTCCTACAGCATGTTCGAACAAATAAATCAAACAATTAAATTCTTTTTCAATAAACAAGAGGCTCAAAAGGGGTCTAAAGTAAAAAAGTGTTTGTAATTTTAAATTATTTTTCTGTAGGTACTTAAAACGTTTAAATAGATAAATCAATACCAACTTGATTTTTTAAGAGGCCCAAAGGGGGTATCAAACACAGAACGAAAAGAACGAATGTTGCAGGGAATTCAAATAGATTTTCTTTGGGGTTGCTATGAAAGGAAATGCAGTAACTTTCATTTAAAATTTACTACTTAATACATGTATTGACAGATTTAGGTCCTTACCGCATATACTTCATTGAATAATAGATGTTTTTACGAATTGATTAAAGCGCTAGACAAAAAAAAATATTACTATTAACAGTAGTTTACATCATAAAAATTCATAACGTAAGTAATTTTCAATATGGATATAATGCCAAGAAATTTGTATGTTTAAGGTTTCCTCATCCCCTATTTTCTCTATCTACCCTAACATATTTTATTAGTACTTTTTGGCAAAATGCTAGTAAATGTCATGTTTTGGGTTAAGCACTTTTAAAGTAAAATATATTCCCAATAAGTGTCTATATAAACTTGATAAAATGATTTTAAAAAATAAAAATGACTTTGCCTTCCAGGTTACCTACCTACCTTTTTTTTTCAAAGAATCCGAATTCAAACAAGCATATTTTTGGCCTAAGGTTATTTACACATGACATGCATAATGAAAGTACATGGATATGGATGGAAAATTATAATCATGATAAATAAATATCTGGCAGTGGTAAAACATTACCCCCCCCCNAAAAAAAAAAAAAAAAGGGTTTTGTATATTTATTCAGAGTGCAATGCTTGCATACACCATTTTTTTAGAGTTCACTGTGGTAAAACAATGGTAAAAGGAAAAATATATTATAAATAATGCATTGTTGAAATGTACAACTAGGGTATTCATGAATATCAAACCATTTACTGTCATTCTATTAAAGATTTATCTCCATGCAGTTGTTAGCAACAGGAAAAAATATAACTTATTGTTTAGTATTGATGCATGTAACAGATCTAGGCGAGGTGAACAAAGTTTTTAATCATGTATAGTAGTGGGCATTAATATATATATTACGTCCATTAATAGGCATAGATATATACATCATGTCAAATAATGGACATTAATATATAAATCATGTACAGAAATGGGCCTTAATCTATAAATCATGTCAATTAATGGGCATGAATATATAAATTAAGTCAAGTAATGGGCATTAATACTTAATTATATGAAGTAGTGGACATTAATGTATAAGCCATGCACAGTAATGGGCATTAATATATAAATTATGTAAAGTAATGGCCATTAATATATAAATCATATAATTAATGGGCATTAATTTATGTGTTTTACTAAATAACAACCATCAAATTATAAACAGTTAATATAATGGTCATGAAATTGACTTTGATTTAATTTAATGGTCATTAATTTGATATGTGTGTCTGTTTTAATGGCCATTACTTTTTTGCTANAAGAAATAATGCCCATTATTATTTTAATGCCCATAAATCTAATGAAAAGAGAAATTATTCAGTCAATTTAATGATTAATTAATGGTATTTTCCTTATTTCATACCATTAATTTTAATTTTAATGACATATTTTAGAAGACCATTAATTAGTTTCTGACAAAAAAATAATGGGTAGTTTTAATGGATTTATGACATTTAATGGCATATTAATGGTATTTTAATGGATATTTCATGGAATTTTAATGGTTTCTTCTGCAGTAGTGTTTGTGTGATGAATGGCAAAAAAATAAACACACAAAAATAAACTCACAGTAAAAACCAAACTAGAAAAAAGTCCAACTTATCAAGACGAGTACCTCTACCATGGAGTACATAAAACATGAAGACAATACACATGGGTACTGTCTTGACAAATGCTCGCAGTTTGCATCAAAGAGACATAAGTTGTCGAAATGCGCATATGCTGAATTTGAATTCACAGTAACTTCGGTATTAAGTCATTTGTAGATACATCAGACGTGAAAACCTGACAAATATTAAAATGTTGTGTTTGCACGTCGGTGAGTTGATGAATGATAGAGAGCTTGGGGTGTAAATTCTCATTTCGGTAAATTAAAATTCTACCCGACACTTTCTTGACCGCAGCAATATACTGCTGAAACGTTGTCTTGACGTAAACTTGGTAAGAAGGATCCATAAAAAATCAAATCCACATGACAATGAAGTTGGAAAGCACCTATCAAAAATATGCCAGAATCACTAAAAATGCCTGCGTAATGCGATTAAACCTAAAAAAAACGAACAAAAATGGAAGCACTTTCTAGAATTTATGGTTTCTCTTGACATAATTCGAATGGTGGGTTTTGGGACACTTTTAGAGATAAAAGTGTCAATAACAATCCCACCAAAATCAAGGCTGTTGCTGATTCAAACACAATCTTAACAGAAACTTATGAAATAGAAAAGGCTTCATGTAACCATTCTAGTTTTATCGGTACACCTTCTCAGTGCAAAAGATCATGAAGTAAATACTTTTTAGGTTAAGTTGAAAATAGCGGTAGTGTCATCCTTTGTCTATTTAAAATAGTCTAATCTGTGAATTTTCTAAAATTATTGATTCTTTTTACGTTTTTTGGCTTTACATGAGAACTGACAAATCCGATGAATACGTAAAACAAATTTTTTAGCATTAAATATATTATTAATTAAAGAATTTAATCGATATTGTAAGCATTTTTTTTGGAACCCAGATGTTCAAAAAAATTGCACACGTCTTTTTGTGAAAGCCAGGATATGGTTTACGTTTCCCTTTCTCATGAAAACCTACAAGAAGTATTTTTCCAATAATACTCTTCTTTTACCTGTGAATACGTAAAAATAAAATTGAATATATTAGTTAAAAAAAGGAATTGACTCAATTAATATTGCAGGCATTTTTTGGGACCAAGATATTCGAAAACATGTATCCGTATTTACTTGACAACCAGGAACTGCCTGGCATTTCCCTTTCTTATATAAAGAACCTACTAGAAGTATTTTTGCAATTACTCTGTGATGCTAGTTTTTAGAAAAAATTAACCAGCAGCTGAGATAATTCCATCTCGCCCTTTTGCCATGAACATTTAGGAATATATTTACGGGAACATTATTGCAGATTAAGAATTTCGACATTCTTTAAAAAAGGACCTAAATATTGTCAAACTTCAAAATTTAACTGGCAAGAATGTTTTAATATTACAGACGCAATAATCAATTTTGGAATTAAATGGTAAAATGAGAATTTGAAGACAAACATTAAAATTGTTCATAGATCAATCATTCAAAAGTAACAAACATATTTTTTTATAAAGACAAGAATGATGAGTAACCTCCTAAGCTCTCTGTAAACAGAACTAGGTCAAAATTGAGAAATATATGTAAAAAGATGCATTTGTAACTTATGACACATGCAATAACATTGCTATCGTCTGAAAGAATTAATATATCGGCGTCCAACAAAACAAACTTGACAAGTCAAACACTTTACGTACCAACTGTGAAAAAAAAACAATAAAACAAAACTTGTAAGGATACAATATGCTCCAAGTGCCACCTAAAGATAACACCCTCCTTGTTATATATTTGATTCCTAAGTTTCATATTATATCGTTTTATTTCAGCATTAAGTAACTGGGATTAGGATTTTTCCTAATGTTTTGATTTGAACTGCACTGATTAGACATAAGTTGACGCAACGCGCATATGCAGAAACTAAATTCCCAGTAACTTCGGTATTTTGTTGTTTATACTTCAATTAACAAGTGCACTTACTTGAGTTAGTTATCTAATATCATGAAAAAATAATCAAAACTGTTGTGTTAATTACTTTTGGAGTTTTATTAAAGTTTGAGATAAATTACAATAAACACAGAGGCTTGTATGTTTTATCGACAGTTATGAATTTCTTCACTTTATACAACCGTTCCAAATTATTTGATTGAAATTCGGATAACAAATTAAATGGTCTTTTAAATTTCAGTTCATTTGTTGTAACAAAAAGCAAGGGTTCCTCTCTAATGTTACTTACACTAGTGCGATAGAATACCGAAGGAACAAAGGAGTGTAATTTACAAAAATCGAAGTCCAAAGACATCGTAAAAACGAGAACACAGAAAACAACGACGCCAGATAGCCACAAAGCACAGAAACAAAAACAAACAACACAAAATTCAAACACAAGGCACTCACAGTGTCAACTCCAATGAAATGAGAGGGACATCAGCTGTTCTGGAAGGGTATGCATGTCCTTCTCTGATTACAGCACCCGTCACAATGTGAGTAAGGCAAATTTGTTTTTAAAAGATCTGCTTGATAGCTGACTGGTAAATGTGATTTATGGCCCTGTCACACTATATTGCACATCATCAACGTTCGCCGACATGTTATGGCCATGTCACACTATAACGCACAGTACAACGTGTGCGCAGCATGTGAGAAAATTTTTGTAAATGCTGGTGTGCGTTGTATAAGTTAGGGGTACGCACGTCGACACACGTTGGCGTGCGTTGTTGAACGTTGGGTGCGTCGGGAAATTTTGAACATGCTCAAAATTTCACGACGTTTGCCAACGTGTTTTTGATAAGTTATGCAGACGTTAGACGAACGCTAGAGGTACGTTATGCACGTAATATGTGCGATATGTAGTAGTTTCTCGAAAGTCGTTTTAAACGTGAAGAGAACGCAAACTGGGCGTCCTTGTAACTAAGGAGTAACGTATTAGCCGATGTTTTATTATAAAAAATAATGGTTAAAGAGCAAGACTAAATTCCAAAGTAATGTAAATTATTCAGTATTATACTGACATATTGTTTTGAAAATATTTCTTTTTATTTTTGAGGGACCTATCCCTCCTGCGAATCTGTCATATTTTTGGTCGCATTTCTGTCCATTTCTGCATTTGCAAATGTCATTGAGATGAGGAATTACAGCCTGATCTAACAAAGATCTGACTGACGATCGTCAAAACGCTTTACAGGCGTCCTATGAATGCTGGAAGACAGTTATGGATGCGTCCGGTATACGTAAAGTATGCTAGTAAAATGCCTTTGCAACGTCATCATACGCTGTTACACGTTTTTTGAGCATTTCAGACAGGTTATGGAAAAGTTTTCTGAGCGTTGTAGGTCGTTAGCCTGGCGTTATGAATACGTCCATCAATTTCTTCGGCATGAGTCGGCGTTCTTACGAAACTTCGCGAAACGTTATAGTGTGACAACAACCGTCACAGTGTTAGTAACGCAAATATGGTTTTTAAAGATCTGTTTGATAGCTGACTGGTAATTATGATTTACTACCCCTAAGATATACCAACTAAAAATCCATAGTACTGGTTACTTATCTAACCCTCAATCAATATCCTGTTAAAATTAAGGAGAGTTTTAATAATCACTTTAGTATTCAAATATTGACATGAACAAATTGGAACAACAGACATCAATAACGAAGACAAAACTAAAGTTAAGCAGTAAGATATACGATAGTGATTAAGGCATTCAATCTTTTGGTGGACAACATGTTTGTTTGCTTTGAAAACACTGTTTTTCAACAAGTCATTGCTGTTCCCATGAAAACAAATTGTGCATCTCATTTTTTTCTGTTAACATAGAACTGTGAAAAAGCAGTCATGTGATGATTTAACTTATTTCTATTTTCAATGATAACAGCAGGTTTATTGAAGTTTTCCTTACTATTGATAATCCCGAATTTGTTTGATTATGTAGACATCATTTTTCATAAGAACTGAATCTTAAATAAATCTAACAATGATTCCAAATAGCGCCCTTTTTATGACCTAACTATCATCATCGTCTCTGAGTAATTAAACTAAATTTTTTTATCAAAGGAATGATTTTATTCAGTTTTTACGATTTATTTTCTTGAGGGCGACGTTCCACTAGCTGCATCCTAGAGGGTGTATATTTCTAGCCTGGTACGATTTATATGCATTGTTATTCTCCTGTTGATTTTCAGGAACGTGCTTTAAAGGAAATATTGACAGGATATTCAAATTTAATCAGTTTAATTAGCTTTGGGATCCTATGATCTGTGAGTTTTACACGCATACTAACCTCTCACTGATACTGCTGATGTCTACTGAAATGCATGATGATTCTTTACCAAACCCTTCGAAAAGTTTCAATTTGATTTCTTTCCGTAGTGAAACTGTGTTTTACCTGCAGATTATGCTCCTTGAGCTGACCGGCAGATTAGAGGCGGGCACCCCTTGACCCACCTTTCAAAATACTACTATATTCCTTACAAGACTTTGGTCATGGAGTTCGGAGTCTACCTGCAATGGGTTTCATTCGTATGTTTATTACGCTATAGGGAACAGGACGGAAAAAGGGGAGGTTTGTGTACCCCAAAACTGGTTCAACCCTACGATCGGCTTTGCTAGGCTCGGTACTAAATTCGACTGTAACGATTCTTCTTCGCTGTTTACGCTTGTCTTTTGTCTTCTGTGTGTTTTTCTTGTGTATTTCCCTGGTAGGTTGTAGCATGTAATTTCAGCAATTGAAGACGTTTCCGGTAATCACTTTTTATTTTATTTGGAATTTATTTCAGGGAGGTTCACATAGGGTCTAACAAATGTGTGTAGGATATTTATGAAATTTCGTTAGCATGGCAGTGTAAAATCACTTTGAGCTTAGTACAATAAGAAGGGGGAGCGTTTCAGTATGCCCAAAGACGTCATTTTTAGGACAACAAAATTAGAAGTCAAAAAGCAGCTTTTAGCTTCTGTGAAAATGCGTGGAGTGTTTAGATATTATGAGGTTTTTAACACTGGCTTCATACATTTCAAATACTATTCACAGTTTGCAAACCTATAAATATAAATATTTTTCAACAGATTATTTGCTATAATTTCCCATGGCGTCATCTGTAAGTAGCGGCGTTGGACAGAGCTTAGCAGATACTAGGGACCCTTTGGAACAAAAACCAACGATTCCTGAAAATTTTGTCAAAGAAATAGTAAAGCGTCGTTATGGAATGAATGTAAGTGCTTGGACAGAAATAAACAGTTACGTTGATAAAAATTACCATGTAAATATTACTAAAGACATAGATAATAAATATGAAGATGTTATTAATCCGTCTGGATACGTGCTGAAAATCCACAACTCAGAAGATTCCAAAAACCCTCACATCATAGGTAATTCTTGACATAATTATATCTTTCTGATTTCATCTCACAATATCACTCAATGAAAAGGCATGATATTAATAACGCTATTAAGAAACAAAAAAAGAAAGAAAAAAAAAACAGAAAAAAAAGAATTCATCCACTCTGTCAAGAGACCATAATATGCAATGAAGTAAGGTAAATATTACAAATACATGTAGATTTAAAATCACACGAAGCTGTGACAATAAATTTAAATTGTTCCTGTTGGTGCAGTCGCGTAACATAGAGTCTAGCGAAATCTATTTTAAGATCGCACTGCTTACCTTAGTCATATAGCAAGAAAAATCAAATATAAACATACGTTTAAATTAAAGAGACCACTGATACACCATCATCAGCATCTTACCTGCACCTTTATCTCTACATTGACAACTTTGGACGTCTGAAATCAAAACTACGACAAGCGTGATGATTTCGACTTTCCAATAGTGAACGTTTTTGAGCAGTAATATTCCAACATCTCCAGCATATGGCGTGTGCATTTCACAACTCGTTCGCTATTGTCGTGCCTGTAGATTCTACAGCGAGTTTGTCAACAGAGCGAAATAACTGTCTAAAAAACTTATACATCAAGGGTATGTACAGTCACTGTTACAATTGTCACTTCAGAAATTTTCTGTCGTCACCATGATTTGACAGCCCGTTACAATGTTCATATTGACGTGCCTGTATTTTCTACAACGATTTTGTCAACAGAGTGAAATAACTGTCTCAAAATTTAATTAATCAAGGGTATGTGCAGTCACTGTTGCAATTGTCACTTCAGAAATTTTACTGTCGTCACCATGATTTGACAGACCGTTACAATGTTTCTATTTCACAAATGAGAATAGATACAACTCAACAAACAAATAATACACAGATTTTATCAAGAATGATATTTTACTTTCTAGCAGAAAACCATAACTCGTAGACAAAATGTATTTTTTGCACGTAAGAATTCGAATTATGCCCAAAAATTTCTCTTACAATTTCTGAACCATCTACGGTCACGGTCAAGTTCATTATCCAGAATTTCTGTTTGCAGACGTAAACAGTAAGTCTACATTTTCTTTTTACCAAACCATCACATTTTGGAACCGACTGACTTCAAACCTCTGTTGCTATGTCGACAATGAATTCCTCAGGCCTATTTTTCATTTTCAACTGCCGTTTTCTGGAGTGTAAAACGTATGATACGCGATCTCGACGTTGCCACGTCTCACGGGACGGTCTGTCACGAGATTTATCATTTGATTATCATGCATGCTTTAGGTTACAAATGCGCAATTATTCATAATGCTATTTCCATAGGGTGTACCCCACTTTGACGCAATTCTAAAAATATATGCAACCGAATTTCAACTCCGGGTCCATCTAATAATTTGTCGGTACCGAGATCTTTCAAATTTCGTGATGAAAAATGTGGGTTCCCATTGCTCTTCCTGGTGAAAATTGGGGCTATAAAAAGGGGCGGTATTTTTATGGAAAATATTTTAAATCCGACCCCTGACATAAACATATCCCAGGTCCAAGACAAAGATATAAAAAACTGAATAAATATTAATGAATTCTATGTTACTAATGTATAGGTGATTTTTTTATAATTAGTTTCCACCAATCGTACGTACTGCAATGATTAATTCTGAATTTCATCTTGGGGTAAAAAGCTAGATGCATTCCGAACAACATTAATTGCGCAATTGTAACCTATACGGTAACTCAAAACCTCGGAATGTGACCATTTGTATAATGCAAGTTAGTTTTATGTTATAGGAGCTCTTATGTCTATATTTCAAAGAATAGTACCGGCTTAATTTTTTTTAGAATGTTTTACCGAAGACACCCCCCTTTCGAAAAATATGTCGTCTTCTGGAGATCTTACGGTAATATTCTTTCTTGTTGGTAGGCATTCTCGTCCTTTTGCACTTATCATTTGTAGAAGTTGAGCAGTCATCCAGTTTGGTGACTATGAAATTCACTTCTTTTATCGTAAAGCCATATTTGGAATACAAAACATCAAATACGTCAATTTTGTACAAAAGTACAATTTTGAAACAGACTATAATAAAAAATGAAAAAAGTTGCGTAAAACATGGTTTAAAGCCAGAATACTGTATTTATGTGAAACAAACATAAGTTACTTCTCGATTTGCCTTTTATGGTAAAGGGGGCATTTTTAGATATATGTCTTTTTCACGATGTTCTTCAAAATTTTCTATTTTAAAACCAAGATTTTTTTCCTACAAAAACACGTTTCAATTTACGAAAATCTACCTTGTGTGTTGTATTATATCTAATTCAACATAATCAAACGTTTAATTGCAACTCGCACGCTTAAAATTCTATACAGAACCAGTTATCGTAACATACCCCTTCTCCATGGTACAAAATGGTAGAAATCTAGAAATAGACTATAGCTTCGACGTCACATAGTTTACAAAGTTTTAATTATGCTGAATTGTGCTTTTACATAAATTCTAATAATTTAATACTATAAAATAAGCTTTAATATTCGAGAACATGAAAATTCTGGTTTTGATATAAGTCACAAATGCGCAATTATTCATAATGCTATTTCCATAGGGGTGTGCCCCACTTTGACGCAATTCTAAAAATAGATGCAACCGAATTTCAACTCCGGGGGTCCATCTAATAATTTGTCGGTACTGATATCTTTCAAATTTCGGGATGAAAAATGTGGGTTCCCATTGCTCTTCCTGGTGAAAATTGGGGCTATAAAAAGGGGCGGTATTTTTATGGAAAATATTTTAAATCCGACCCCTGACATAAACATATCCCAGGTCCAAGTCAAAGATATAAAAACTGAATAAATATTAATGAATTCTATGTTACTAATGTATAGGTGATTTTTTTTATAATTAGTTTCCACCAATCGTACGTCCTGCAATGATTAATTCTGAATTTCATCTTGGGGTAAAAAGCTAGAGGCATTCCGAACAACATTAATTGCGCAATTGTAACCTATACGGTAACTCAAAACCTCGGAATGTGACCATTTGTATAATGCAAGTTAGTTTTATGTTATAGGAGCTCTTATATCTATAATTCAAAGAATAGTACCGGCTTAATTTTTTTTAGAATGTTTTCCCGAAGACACCCCCTTTCGAAAAATATGTCGTCTTCTGGAGACCTTACGGTATTATTCTTTCTTGTTGGTAGGCATTCTCGTCCTTTTGCACTTATCATTTGTAGAAGTTGAGCAGTCATCCAGTTTGGTGACTATGAAATTCACTTCTTTTATCATAAAGCCATATTTGGAATACAAAACATCAAATACGTCAATTTTGTACAAAAGTACAATTTTGAAACAGACTAAAGTTGCGTAAAACATGGTTTAAAGCCAGAATACTTTATTTATGTAAAACAAACATAAGTTACTTCTCGATTTGCCTTTTATGGTAAAGGGGGCATTTTTAGATATATGTCTTTTTCACGAATTTCTTCAAAATTTTCTATTTTAAAACCAAGATTTTTTTCCTACAAAAACACGTTTCAATTTACGAAAATCTACCTTGTGTGTTGTATTATATCTTATTCAACATAATCAAATGTTTAATTGCAACTCGCACGCTTAAAATTCTATACAGAACCGGTTATCGTAACATACCCCTTCTCCATGGTACAAAATTGTAGAAATCTAGAAATAGACTATAGCTTCGACGTCACATAGTTTACAAAGTTTTAATTATGCTGAATTGTGCTTTTACATAAATTCTAATAATTTAATACTATAAAATAAGCTTTAATATTCGAGAACATGAAAATTCAGGTTTTGATATGCGCAATTATTCATAATGCTATTTCCATAGGGGGGGGGGGGGGCCCCACTTTGACGCAATTCTAAAAATAGATGCAACCGAATTTCAACTCCGGGAGTCCATCTAATAATTTGTCGGTACTGATATCTTTCAAATTTCGGAATGAAAAATGGGGGTTCCCGTTTGCTTTTCTTGGTGAAAATTTGGGCTATAAAAAGGGGCGGTATTTTTATGGAAAATATTTTTAATCCGACCCCTGACATAAACATATCCCAGATCCAGGTCAAAGATACAAAAACTGAATAAAAATTAATGAATTCTATATTACTAATGTATAGATGATTTTTTTTTATAATTAGTTTCCACCAATCGTACGAACTGCAATGATTAATTCTGAATTTCATCTTGAGGTAAAAAGCTAGATGCATTCCGAACAACATTAATTGCGCAATTGTAACCAGTAGATTCAACAATTGTCTTCCGTTTGTTTTTTTTTTCACGCAACACTGAATTGCGACCTGAGCATACTAAGTCATTGCCATTTTTTTGGGGGGGATTGAACGGGGCATCGAAATAAGACATTGTTTCCCTCTTTCTTTCAAGATGGAAAATTGTTAACATGACGAAATGCCCCAATTATTGAAATCAAACAAATTAAATCATCCATCAATTGACGGCGAACTCGATCATTGCGTGAAAAACTTCGATTCCTGATTTTCTAAAGATCTGCTTGACATCCTGAAATCTAGATCATTATTGCATTGCAACAGCATTAAAAAATTTGACTTCTCCAAACTTTATACTACCATTCCTCATGAACAACTGAAATCTCGCCTGAAAGATATAATTCATAGATGTTTCTCCCGTAAGAACGGCGAACGAAGATATAAGTACATTGTCATAGGCAGAAAACAAGCATACTTTGTGATATATGACTCAGAATCACAGAAAAAATACACAGAGGAAGAAGTGAAAAATATGTAAGATTTTTTGATCGACAATATGTTTGTCCAGTTTGAAGGACTTGTTTTTCAACAGACCATTGGAATTCCAATAGGCAGAAACTGTGCACCTCTTTTAGCCGATCTGTTTCTCAATTCTTATGAGGCTGAATTCATTGAAGGGCTTCTTCAAAATAAAGACAAAAAGCTGGCCAAGTCCTTTAAATTCAGCTTCCGTTATATACAAATGTAGATGATATCTTATCATTAAACAATCCTAGTTTTACGGTCGACATCACGATCTTGTGGATCGCTATGGGATATCTGTTTTCCAGATAACAACAGATCTTTCCCTCTGCAACTAAAGTTTGTTTTTCTTCTATCGGATTTGACTTTACTACCGGATTTGATATGTTCAACACGGCGGGTGTCTTATAAGAAGCAGGAGATGCTAACTCTACCGGTGCACCTGATCTCACCCATGGTTTTTATTGGGTCCGTGTTGTTCATCTGTATGTGTGTTCATTTTTCTTTTTTGTCCTGTACTTAAGTGGTGTCCTTGTTTCTTAGTGTGTCCGATGTTGCCATTGTCCATGGATTGTTCGTTCTTTTGAATGACGGTTCGGTTCTCACTTACTTTCATCGTATCGGTTTCGAAATTGAATTAGAAATGGAAAAAACAAAAGCGTTTTTGCGTTGAATACATAAATATACTTAAATAAAAACTTTGAATTGCAAAAATACAAAAACATTTACAAAATTAACTGTAGATCGTTGCTTTTGTTGAATAGTATATTTTTAGGAAGATCCAACGTTTATTACTACACTGACTAAAACCGACTGTTACAAAACCTGACTTTTCAAACTTGCAGTTTGAAGGGTGCCATGCGTGGAGCAGATCATGCTTGCTCTTCCGGAGCACCTGATGATACCTCAGTTTTTATAAGGGTTCACACTGCATGTGCTTTAGTTATGTGGCGTTCTTGATCTTTTGTTTTATTTGTTTTGTCTTTGTCATACTGGCTCAATTCGTGTTGGATATGAATTGCCGTAATTTTGGATTTATGATATTAGAATTCCCCCTTTCCTCATTCTTTCTTCGGTATTCTTTTGCCGATGTATTACATGTACATATCATCACAATATCTGCATATTGGATTGAATAAATATATGTTGCTTAATGTAATATTTAATACCCCTACATGTGTTTGTTTCCAAGATGCACAACATCAGCTGTTTCTACATTTACACAGAAAAGGATTACCGGTTCCAGAACCCGTTTGTAATGTACATGGAAAGACATGGTCATTAGAGACAGTTCCGCATGAAAAGGACACAACTCGTAAGTTACAAACTTTTGAAATGTTGGATATGTATAGAAATACAATTACACAATTGCGCATATGCAGAAAGTAAATTCACAGTAACCTCGGTATTTAGTTATTTGTTACCACTGGGTCGATGAAACTGCTGGTAGACTGTTAGTCCCCGAGGGTATTCACCAGCCCAGTAGTCAGTACTTCGGTGCTGACTCGAAAGCCGATTATTTTTGGAACCTTACAATATCTAAATTTCTGTAAATTATGTTGAAAACTAATGAGTATCTCCCTCATGCATAGCTCTGTCTTTAGCTAGTTTTGGCTTTAAACTTAGATCATATTTGGTTATTTGTTCTCTCTGAGTTTTTAAATATCTTTGAGTATATGGTCTTCCAAGCATTTAGGTTTTATCTGCACTGAAGAGACATAATTTGTCGAAATGCGCATATGCAGAAAGTAAATTCACAGTAACCTCGGTATTTAGTTTTTTTCTTATACAGTAATAGTTTGTGTCACTACCATTTCAATAGTTCGTATCGTTACTAGTGTTTAAAGAATTTTGGAATTACTACGGTTTAACGAACATTGCATATTATTGAATCATAGCACCTGCTTGAAAACTTGGTCCAAGCTGTACAGAATTTCGGATCAAAAGGATCAAATTGTAGGACTCCAATTTATACCAAGTCAAAGAAAATAAAATAAAATTGTTCATAATTTCATAAAAAGGTCATTTAATCATTTTGATGCTTTGAAATAAAGATTAATTCGTAAAACTAAATGACTTTATATGGAAATTTAGTAACAAAAATGGTGTCATGTGCATCGTTTTAGAAAAATGGACAAAAAGATATCCTAAAGTTGATAGTAATTATGTCCCCCAAACGAAGTTTGGGAGACATATTGTGCTTACTCCGTTTCTAATTATTAAGTCTCCAAACCGAAGTTTGTGGAGACTTATTGTTTTTGCTCAGTTTTTATTATTATGTCACCCCAGACTTTGTCGGGGTGACATGTTGTTATTCTACGTTTCTTCTGATTATTA
>MJUU01072964.1:53323-64186 GCA_002080025.1 Modiolus philippinarum
AATTGGATTTCAAAAATATTTGATTCCAATTTTGGTAAATTTCATGAAAGTCTCAAAGACCACTTATTTTTTTGGAATTCTACCTAGCAACCATACTTAAATTGTTTATTTAGTTTGGGAAAAACATATTCATCAACTGGATTTCAAAAATATTTGGTTCCAATTTTGGTTAATTTCCTGAAACTCTCAAAGACCACTTATTTTTTGGAATTCTACCTAGCAACCATACTTAAATTGTTAATTTAGTTTGGGAAAAACATTTTCATCAACTGGATTTCAAAAATATTTGGTTCCAATTTCGGTTAATTTCCTGAAAGTCTCAAAGACCACTTATTTTTTGGAATTCTACTTAGCAACCATATATCCTAGAACAATAATGACTATCAATAGGTAGATTTCAAAGATAATGAAAAAAATTATGCCAAGGGTGTATAACAACTGTTTTCTGTGTCAAACAGGGAGTGCAGGGATAGCTGTCGTTTCCGACAACATCTAGTTATAATATTTACCATCTACCAGTATGGTTTATAGCAACTCGTTCATTTAGAATGGGATTAGATAAGACTTACCTATTGAAGGAAGGGAGGTAATTCTGTACACTTTGCTCCTGAATTTTGATTACTTCGTTAATGTATCTGTCATTGTTATTAAAATTTTGAAGGAATGAAATGTGTTTTCTCCTAGTAGATAACCTAATATCTACATTTTTTTTCAAAAACTTAATATTAGCACTGTTCTAAAAAAGACAGGAGAAGTCTTTGAAAGTGTTTTTTCTCTATCCCCACCATCAATATTAATCTGGAATATAGCCTGCATTTAGGCATTGTTAGGCCAATTAAACTTTATATGTAGAATTTCATCCGACCCTTTGAAAAAAAATGGGGCGGGTGGGTGGAATTTATTTTATATTATTTATTTTTATTGAGGATCTAGTCGTTATTCCTTCCGTTCCCTTCGGTACTTGTGTTCCCAACCTGTCCGATAAACGTTAATGTAGCTCAATCCCTGGTGTATTGACTGTATTCTCATCTATTGCACCCAATACAAGGTCACTAAAGGTTTCAAATAATGTCTTCGACTTGTTGAAATTTGAAGCCCCCCCCCATCATGATAATAAGAATTATACAATCTTATAATATTTATCATGTTTATATCAGTATTATACAATCTTATAGTAATCAATAGACCAATACCAGATCCATACCGGTAGTTTTATTTTCACTTTCATATTTTATTTTGTAGATTTTACTATGGCATGCACAGAGGTATCCAGTAATAAAATGTTTGGTGGCTTCCAAAAAGTCTTCAGTCACGAGAGGTTTGTATGAAGAAATAAAATGTTTGAAGTTAGATTTATTTGGACAGTCAGGAAAATTACTTCAACAAGTAACTTGTTAGCTACCCTGACTATGCCATGGTGAGCTTTTGCCATCACTATGCATCAGGTTTCCGTCCATCCATCATAAACTTTTAGTTCATAGAACAGTAGAACTTCTTCTTGAGAACCACAGAATGGATTTGAATCATACTTGGCATAAATGATGCTTATGAGGAGCTGCCCAAGTGTTGTTACTTTGGTGCTGATCGGTCATCCAACATGCATTACATGGCTCCCAGCAGCGAAATTTAGTTAAACATTTTATTGGAAAATGCATATGAAGATCTTCGTCTATAAAACTGAGTCAATTTAAACCAAACTTTGCATGAATGATACTTGTGAGCTGCTGACCAAGTGTTATTACTTTGGTGCTGATTGATCAACATTGGACCCTAAGGAAAAGGCATAGAAACACCTTCAAGCAAACTGATGAATGGATTTGAACTAAACTTGGTATGAATGATTGTTATGAGGTGCTGACCAAGTGTTGTTACTTTTGTGCAAATCCATCTCCCATCTTGGCTGCCAGCCAAGAACTAGCTTTGTTTAACATTGGACCCTATGAGAAATGCATACAAAGATTTTCTTGTAGAGAACTGCTGAATGGCATTAACAATTGGTATTAGGTGGTGACCAAATGTTGTTACTTTTGTGCCAATCCATAATTCAACATTGCTACTAGCAGCCAAGCTTAGTTTAACATTTGGACCCTATGGGGAAATAGATACAAAGATTGTCTTTAAGAGAACTACTGAAAAGATTTAAACCAAAAATTACATAAATGATAATTGTAAATGCTGATTAATGTTGTGACTTTGTTGCTGATCTGTCAGTCAACATTGGACCTATTTGAATTACATGTAAATACAATTTTTTTTTAATAACTGCTTAAACCATACTTGGCATGAGTGATACTTATGAGGTGTCTACCAAGTGTTGTTGCTTTGGTGCCAATCTGACTAAAATCAGGCAAATAGCAAGTTCTTGATAAAACTGAGGAAAAAAGCTTACTTTTCATATATATCTAACTAAGAAGATAAACACAATATTTTTTGTATGGACAACTCTTGCATAATACTATTGACATGATTGACTGGCAAAAAATACTTTGGTTGTCAAATAATTAGCTCTGTTTCCTAATGTCACACTGATGTCATAATAATAGCTCTATTATTATGTCCCCCACAAACAAAGTTTGGGGGGTATATAGGAATCACCCTGTCTGTCTGTCCGTCCGTCTGTCTGTCCACACTTCTTGTAAGTGCAACTCCTCTTAAACCACTTGAAGGATTTTGATGAATCTTTATACAAAGGAAAGACACTTTATGGAGATGTGCATGAAGGAATTTAATTATTGTCCAAAACCAGGAAGGGGAGATAATTTGACTTTGACTTTTCTTTGATTCCAATGTATGCATGCCTCGTAAGCATAACTCCTCTTCAACCACTGATAGGATTTTGGTGAAACTTTACACAAAGGAAGGGCACTATATTGTGATGTGCATGAAGGATTATAATTATTGTCTGAAACCAGGAAGGGGAGATAATTTGACGACTTTTCTTTGATTCCCCATGTATTGGTTACCTCGTAAGCGTAACTCCTCTTAAACCAGTGGAAGGATTTTGATAAAACTTAACACAAAGGAAGGACACTATATGGAGATGTGCATGAAGGAATATAATTATTGTCTGAAACGAGGAAGGAGAGATAATTTTACTTTGGCTTTTGTTTTATTCCTCATGTATGCAGACTTGCCTACCCTTACGATTTTGGCGTAAGGCTTACTATTTTCAAAGTCATCTTAGGCCCTAATGATGGTGTACAATTTCCTTACGATTTGGTCAATTTGTGGTATTTCCGGAAATTTTTCTGTTCCGGTCAGTCATTTCATTGCAGTTTTGTAAATTATTGTTGAAATCGGCATTTCCTGTGGTAAAAAAGAATGTGCAAACAATCCTCAAAACAAGAATTTTAGGTTTCCATCTGAGGAAAAAAGTATTCATGGCGGGAGTATTGTGTAACTACATAATGTGCCTTTCACTGATGAGTGTAGTTGCTGTGTTGAAACACGTTTTTACATTAAAAAGTGCTTTACTATTTTTCATCTCAGATTATGATTTTTGATCAAGTAACTTACTATTTTTTACCAAGAGGGGTAGGCAAGTCTGTGTATGGGTTACCTCGTAAGCACAACTCCTCTTAACCACTGGAAGGATTTTGATTAAACTTACACAAAGGAAGGACACTATGTTGTGATTTGCATGAAGGGATACGATTATTGTTCGAAACTAGGAATGAGGGTAATTTGACTGGAACTTGTGTTGGTTCCTTTTGCAACAATTTTTTGGGACTTTGACAATTTTTCAAAGAAATAATTCAATTCATTGCGTTAAGATATTATGAAATCAAGCAGGGGAGAGAAACACTCTTTTCATTGTATTCTTCTTAAGTGGTTTTCAAAGTGTTGAAATGAAATTCCTCTTACGCTTATGATTTTTGTGTAAAATGTCAAAAGGGCACAAAAAAAAAACAAAAAAAAAAAGAGTTGAATTTTATTTTTGTCTGATTTTGACAATATTTTCACTGGCACCCTTATAAAAAGTTCTTTCGCGAGTATCATATCATTGTGTCCATACTTGTATTGTGCCCATACTTGTATTGTGTCCATACTTGTATTGTGCCTATACTTGTATTGTGTCCATAGTTGTATTGTGTCCACACCTGTATTGTGCCCACACGCACTTGAATGTGCACTTACTATATCTATTCAGGTTTCATTATGGGGGGTGTATATTTGGCTGCCATTAATTGGTGACAGTTCTTGTTATTTCTAGTGGTGCTTCTTGGAAAAAATGGCTTAATGATATTCCAATGATGACTTTACTTTTCTCATGAAACACTGGGCATAATATGTAGCATACTCCTTTAGTGGCAATCACACTTACATTGAAGCCTTGATGGGTATACACAAGCCTCTGGTTTGAAATGTGTATTTAGTCACAATTTCATCAAACATGGATCTTTCTACATGTATCATGAAAATATAAGGATTTTGAAATTAAGTCTCATACAGTATTAAAGTGTCATGAAATGCATTTTGACATAGAAATGTGCATTTAAATGAAACGAATCCAGTTGACGTTTTCTGTTCTTCCAGTCGATAATCATGACCATTCTTGGTTTGTGTTTGTTAAGGTCATGTCATTTACAACAAAACTACATTGTGTAAACAATATAGACATTTAAAAATTTTACTAGATACTTTTACATTTTAGACAATAGTTATGAGATAGGTATTAAGGTAGATCGACACTAATCAATGCTAATACACGGCACATTCCATTGGCGCATTTGTGTGAAATGAGTCAGATGCGGAATTGAATTGATTTTCAAGCCGGAATATTCATGATATTCCTATATTGGCCTTTTCATTGTGATGTCATAATGGATTGACATACACTTTCCTGCGAATTAGCTCCCTTTTCCCGTAAATATTGTCTATTTCGTAAACTATGTAAAATAACTCTCTTAATCGAAAACGGTGACATATAGATTTTTTTAGCGTAACAGATAGCTTAAGTGTATATCTCTGAAATATCAAAAAAAAAATTAAAAATCTTATCTGATATTTATTTTATATGAAAGATAAACATTCAGCATGTTCTCACAGTTCCCTATATTGCTGAAAAATACTGAATTTGGTCTGATTTTCAATCCCAGATAACAGAAAAAGATGATCGGTGACATATCATTTTTATTTTATTTTTGGAACATATAGGTTAAGACCTACAAAATATCTAAAAAGAAAAAAAATTCTGTCTGATATTTTTATTAAGATCGAACTACCTTTAAGTATTAAAATTCTACTCAGCATGCTCAGTTTAATGAAAATGAAGTTCAGCATACCTGTTAACCCTCCCACATTGTGAGGGAGACTCCCACTAACTCATCAAATCTCCCACTTGAGAAGGTTCTCCCTCGTGGGAGACCAAAATCTTCCACAAAGAGAAAAAATCTCCCACTATCTCCCACATTAGCAAAATATTGCAAAATTTTAAGACAAAAATTATTATTTTCACATAAAAATGTTTATTTTACTTCTTTATATATACTGAAAACGGTAATTATTTACACAACATTACAAAAGAAGCCACCAAAAGCAATTAATTATGTTGTTTTAGTTAATTAATCTTATAATGGTATTGGCTAATTACTCAAAGTTGTTTTTTTATCACCAGAAGAATTACAAAAAATCTCCCACAAACAAAAACTGTTATGAGGGAGATCTCCCACAAAGTCCTTCTTACAGATTAACACCTATGAGTTCAGTAAATAAATTCTGTGAAACACACAGCACTGATAGTATGAAAGAACTTGTATTGGCATATAACTATATAGCTACTCTTAACATTTTAGTTGTATTTTACTTGCAGCACAGAATGTAAATGTACAATGAAGTTTGGTATTTATCTGCCACCCCAGGCTGATGGAGGCAAATGTCCAGTATTATATTGGTTGTCAGGTAAATACATTCATCTGCTACCCTAGGCTGATGAAGGCAAATGTCCAGTATTGTATTTGTTATCAGGTAACTTCATGTATATATACATTCATTTGCCACCCTAGACTGATGAAGAAGAAGGTCCAGTATTATATCACTCTTTCATGCACTAGTTTGATGCCTGAGACTAGTAAACATATGGTAAATAAATTCAACCACTTGCCCAACCAGACAAGTAAGATTTTTTTGTTGCAAAAATTATTATATTGTAATGTAAAATATACTTTGCTTAACATTGTGCTAGAATCTGTTTTAATTGTTCCCTAGTTTATTTGTGGAAAGTTCCTCAAGTGGTTAACTGTATACAGAGCAGGCCTGTGTGTCCGCTTACCTTAGACTATTTCGTGAGGTCTACAACGTTTTAAAGTAGACAACTTATATGCAAGTATTTGCTGTGAATTTTTAAGTATAACACTTCTAAAAAATTCAATTAAGCCTTAGGAAAATTGGCCTGAACCATGTGATATGGGGTCCTCAACACAGCTTGACCCAGTTTTGCGTAAATATTGTATTGGCTGGTGTATCCGCGCATGGCCTAGAAAACCCAGCATAGGAATGTAAAAACGAAAGAT
Source organism: Modiolus philippinarum (assembly GCA_002080025.1). NCBI lineage: Eukaryota > Metazoa > Mollusca > Bivalvia > Mytilida > Modiolidae > Modiolus > Modiolus philippinarum. The sequence goes on from MJUU01072964.1 coordinate 59,836, forward strand.
TTTACAAAGTGAAACATGTGATAAACGAAACTTATTATTTTATTGATATAATGATGCCAATTTGAAATGAAATTACACAAAATGCTTGAAAAACGGGCTACGGAACACCAGCAGGGTTAATCAGATTAGCTGTTTTAGCCTTTTGAAGTAATTAACGTATATTTCTGCCAAATTTTGTATTAAATTTCTTTTTTTTTTTCTTCGAACATTAAAAGTTAAAGTTGTAAACTTACTGACACAGCGATTTGTGCTTGCCAAAATTGACTTTAACATCTTACGCTCGGTGGTGCACGGAAACACCGGATGCGCGGACACCAGTTCCCATACTGTACTTACAATATGGTATGCATTGTAGCCAGTTTGTTATTCTAGTATCAAATGATATTCTGGCAAAGAGGAATTGTTATTGTCTGTTTGGGCTAGTAAATAAATAAATGGGAATCAGACTAGTGACTTTTTTAACTTTACTAGCATGAAGGACTAATAATGAAAAAACAAATGTTAGGTCCAGATTGAATATATTGGTTATCAGGTAATTATATGTATATGCAAAAAACCTTTCCATGTGTCGTATTATTCACTTGAAGTACCTTCAATAAACTAGAGACTTTTTTTTTGTATAGGCAGGGACTATATTTTATTTTGTACAGCATATTTGTATACAATGTCATGCAAAGCAGTTGGAGACTTTGTTATGGCCTGGAATGTAAAGTACAATGAGAGACTTACTATGATAAATCACTATGATAGATGTAACACTCTGCAGGACATGTTTACCCTTTTGTAGCACCTGATGTCACTTTGTTCTTTGAGAGTTCACACTAAGAAAGTTTTTGACTATTTAACATCTAATTTGGTTTACATGACAAGTTGTTTGTTAGTTGTATTAAAACTTGTAAAGTTTGGCAAACTTTGGGATGTCTGACTAGTAATGTATACAATTGCTGCCCTTAGAAGAGGGGAATAAATCCAAATATTCCAAATTATCATATGCAGTTAAGTTATTTCATAAGGGCGTTAGATTGAATTATCTCAGTTTCCATGTAAAACTACCCTTCAAGTTAAATTATAACTGATAGCTATTGTCATTTGCAAACTAACTACTTTTGTATCAAGACAGAATGTACATGTTTACTAGCTTCTCATTATATCATTTGTTCCACTATATCATGATATTATCGTTCATTTCCCAACCAAATTTTGAACTGTGATGACACCCTTACACATAGCTACATACCATGCTGATATGAGCTATCAGTATATATATTGTTAATGTACATTGTGCACATATTTTTTACAGGATTAACATGTACAGAACAGAATTTTGTAACAAAAGCTGGTGCCCAGAAGTATGCTTCACAACATGGTATAATAATAGTAGCCCCAGATACCAGTCCACGTAAGTTTAACCATGTGACCATTAATTTATAAATTGTTAGAGAATTCTGAATGTATTAGATATGGAGTAAAAAAACCTTTTTTTTTATTTTACTTTTCCTTTCTTCATGTTCTTTTGCCCCTGGCAAAATATACCCTTTAATCTGTGAAATCTTTGTCCAGTACACTCTAAATGCAAGGATAAGCATGTTATGTTTAAGACACAAATGTAAGAGAAAACACTCAAGAGTGTGCAGACATAATCTATATGCTGTTGAAATAAGCAGTTATAATGCACACTCCCATCGTTGACCAAATTTTGTCTATGGCTTAGGATTGTTTTATTGATCTAACTGTAAAATTTTTATGCATGTGTTTCTTCTGATAAAAAAGTGTTCTCTTACAATGGCAGCAGAATAAAAAAAGGAATTAAAAAGGAAGAACTTGCACATCAATTACAAAAATCAAAGTCTAGATGCATTTGGGTATAACAAGCAACCTGTAAATTAGATTTTATTAGCTGAAATATGCAACTTTGCTGTAAATGCTTACAATTTGACAGTCACTCAAATGGTGACTGGTGTAAAGACAATGCCTGCTGATATATTTCATACTGGGCACTTTGGAATATACTGATGAAAATATGCTGATATTCACTTTTGGTTAATTGAATGTGTAAGGCATATTACATGTGGGTCACTAACAGATTGTATGATACAACTGACATCACACATGTCTGGAACCTTTTGTTCCTCAACTGTTTTCATCGGTCTCTTGGGTGTTTGCGGCATCAAAGTTTGACTTTATATAGCATACATATTACAAAATGCAAAAGTGTATTAATATAAGAGTAATACAAGTTTTCCATTACAACAAACGATGGCTTTTACATTGGATTTTCCTATTTTTAGGTTGTGTAAACATTGTACATGAACATGTGACTATTTTGGTGGATTTTCTAATTATTGCAGGTGCTGTAAACATTGTAGATGAACATTGTGGCTATTTACTTGGATTTTCTAATTATTGCAGGTGCTGTAAACATTGTATATGAACATGGTGGCTATTTATGGAGGGGTATTTCCGCCACCAGAGAAATTCTATGCTGTAAATTTTATCTTCTCTTTTTATTGCTTTCACTTTCCTTATCCACTGTTCTGCATTTTCTATATTCTATATTGTAGATTATATAATATCAATTTATCATATTTTATATTCTTTCTTTCAATGTTCCTATTTCATCCGTACTTCTGCAGTTTTTATATTTTATATTATTGTTTCTAAAAACTCAATTTGTTATATTTTATGTTCTTTCTTTAATGTTCCCATTTCCATGCTTTGTTCATTAAGTTCTAAAATCTTCTTTCACATTATATCTACCGTGTTAATTTCGAAAAATTTCATGTTTTATAATTTGAAAGAGAAGTGTTTATTCATTGTGCAACATTCTTTCGTTTATATTTAACTTTTGTCTTTGTATTTTCATGCAATTTTTGTTTTTATGTGCTTAAAATAAAGGTGGCGGAAAAAACGCGTATGACTGAATTATGACAACAGATGGCACGAGTGTTTCTGTGACAGCTTTTCATCCACCAGCAGATTCGTCCATGAACGGGACTTTACAGGGACATCATATATAATTATTATTGTGTATTTCAAAGACAATTTTTAATATGACGCAACAAAATGACACTTTTAAGACGGTGAAATTAAAAAGCCTTTCCATTTAAGTGAGAGTGAAGCCTTGAAAACTTGAAGGGGATCGTCCATGGTTGGAAGCGATAATATGCTTACGTGACGCGGGAATCACCTTGAATCGGGAAACAGGGTTTTTTAAGAGTCTTTAATAAACCCCCACTCTCTCGTAAAACGGGAAAGTGGAGATTTTGGGAAAGGACCCCCATTGTGATCTCCTATATACAACACCAAAAGTTTTATAAGCCAGATGGAAAAAAAACTCCCATTTTGTACAATGTTGAACGAAATTTTCATGCTTCCAAGTAATGCATTTTTAATAATAGAGGGGGAAGACGAGACCCACATGATTTTCGGGACTTCCGAATTTCCCATTTTTAACTTCGGAAAATCAGATAACCCCAGCTCTCTGAGAGCCCAAAGCTGAAGTCCGGAGCCCAGTTAGTGGGACCGGGAGCCATAGTATTGGAGCCCGGAGCAATAGTTTGGAGCTCGGAGACATAGTGTTGGAGCCCGATGCCCTTTTGTTGGAGCCCGGAACCCTAGTGTTGGACCCTAGATCCCTAGTGCTGGGGCTCGGAGCCCTAGTGTACGAGCCCGGAGCCCTTGTGTTGGAGCCCGGAGCCAACAAAGAATGAAATATTAATATCGAGAAGGACCAATTGAAAAAATATTAATGAAGAGATAAATACATAAGTAAATAAAATCAGTACAAAAAGGGGAAAAGGGAATAAGTAAGAAAGATAAAATACACTATACAAAGGGAAAAGCTATTTTTGACGTTGAAAATTGCTGATATTACAACTATATATTCTTTCTGAGAAGTTTAGTAGCTCTTAGAAGGACTTTTGTCTGCATATGTAAGATATAAGCTCTTGACTTCACTTTTTCCTTGGTTTCTTGACTTACTTTTGTGCGGTAGGTTCTGTCTTTTGAGGAGAGTTAGCGTCCCTTTCGACTGGCTTAGCTGTAGATTTCTTAGCTGCTGGCATGAAGGACAATTGCCACAGAAACGACACCTGGAAAGTTTATGACAAATGTATACTAGCTTGACCATGCAGTTTCAATTACCAGTTGAAATCGCTGATTATATAGAAAAGCGAACCTTTTGCCTAGCTGGGAAAGCTCGGCATGGCCGTATGAAGTTTCCCAGTGGTTGCATGTTAAATTGTACCGACTTTACCCATAGAGTTCTTTTTGTGCTGTGAATCTAGTCATTAGAGTGTCCAAACAACATTTCATAGTACTGAACAAATCGGTGACACGACACGAACCCCCC
>MJUU01072964.1:83944-112641 GCA_002080025.1 Modiolus philippinarum
TTTTTTCCATAGTTTGTTTCCAGCAAATAACTGTGTCAAGCTTCTTTTTGTGTCCATCTAATTATTGTGTCAAGCTCTTTACTGTGTCCACATTCACTTTGAACTACTTTTGTTGAAATTTCAGTGATCGACATGCTGTGGTCGTATCATGCTGCGCTCGGCGTAGCCCTTTATTATATTTTCTGGAAAAAAGGGGGAGGTTTATCATAGTGTTCATACTTGCATTGTGTCCACACTTGTGTTGTGTCCACACCTGTATTGTGTCAACACACACTTAAATTTATGCTTACCATATTGATTCAGGATTCAATGAGCGAGGGGTACAACTGGCTGCCATTCGGCGACAGCTCTAGTTTAACTAAGTCAGTTTTAGTTTTCATATCAATTAAGTGACGGAGCAGGGACGGGCAAGAAATCAATTTGGGTCCACACTTGTTTGTATTTTTTGGTCATAATCTATTGTAATATCTATTATTTACAGGAATATGATGCTTGTTGTTTAGTTAAGAATTATAATGGACCTCCAGTAGATATTCTTGTTGATCAGGTATGATGTCGAAAGTTATTCACAAAACAATGAAATGTAGATATACAACTTGTGTTTGTCTGGAAACTGTACACATTAGACAGATGTAAATACTTAACATAGTGCTACATTTGATTGTCATATGTAGGCTCAAAATTTATTCCTCTTATTTAATAATTATCTCTTGATTGTAAAAAAAAAAAAAAATTAAGTTGTGGTTATGCATTAAACACTGAAATTGATGCCTTCCCTTGGTTCCAAATACACATTTTTAGCTCACCAGGCAATGCCAGGGTGAGCTGTTGCCAATCGCTTGGCGACCCTGGTCTGTCCGTCGTCGGTCTGTCATTAGTTCACTTTCAAAAATCTTCTCTGAAACCACTGGGTCAAATGAAACCAAACTTTAACTGAATCATCACTAGGGTATTTAGTTTCAAATTTGTTATTTTCTATGTCTTAGGTCAAACAACATGGCTGTCGTTACTAAAAATAGAACATAGGGGTAAATTACAGTTTTTGGCAAATAACTCATAAACTGTTACAGATATCAAAAATTTGACAGGGTAAAAATGATCAGCATGACAAGATCTACCCATGCTGAAATTTTTAAGAAAATCTGATGACCATCTTAGAGGTATTGCCCTTTTTCCATAAAATTTTCAAAATTTTGATGTTTTTTATTTTTTATTAAAAAAAAACTATAATAGATAGAGGTTAAGTTTAAATTGCAAAAATGTTCTGCATGTTAAGATCTACCCACATGGAAATTTTGAAGAAAATCCAAGTACCACTATATTAGTTATGGCTTTTTATTGGTCAAATTTTTCACGATTTTATACTTTGTCCTATATTTCAAAAAGGCTTTGAGATAGAGGTCAAGTTAAAAATGCAGAAATGTTCAGCATGGCAAGGACTACATTTTATTGACCAGTGTCAAGTTTTTTAACCTCTTCCAAGATGGCTGCCAGCAGGGAACTTAGTTTACCATTTGACGTTATGGGAAAATTCATACAAAGAACTTCTTCTTGAGAACCACCAAATGGATTTGAACCAAACTTTGCATGAATGATGCTTATGGAAGGCTGACCAAGTGTTGTTACTTTGGTGTCGATTCGTCATCCAACATGGCCGCCAGGGTTGTTGATCAGTCATCCAACATGGCCGCCTGCATGGAACTAAATTTTAACATTAGACCCTAAGGGAAAATGCATACAAAGAACTTCTTGAGAACAAATGAATGCCAACTTCCTGTTTGACGGAACTTAGAATATTTTTGTGTTGTTACGCAGGCAAACCATGGCTTTGAACCAAACTTGGCATTAATGATGACCAATTGTTGCTACTTTGGTGCCAATCCATCATCCAACATGGCCGCCAGTGGGGAACTAAATTTAAAATTGGGCCCAATGGGAAAATGCATACAAAGAACTTGTTTTTGAGAACCACTGAATTGCTTTGAACCATATAACTTAGCATTAATGATGCTAATGAGCTGCTGACTAAGTATTTTTTCTTTGGTGCTGATCCGTTATCTTACATGACCGACAGCATTGGACTCTATGGGAAACGTACACAAAGATATTCTAGAGAACTGCTGAATGGATTTAAATCAAACATGACAAATCAAATAAAATCAAATATTTTATTGATATAAAGTCCAATGAAGGACTGTCATCAACAACAACAAATTACAAATAAAACACAAAATATACAAAACAGAGCAAATCTGCACAGAGAAAGATGACATCACGACTGAGGATTAACCAATTTGATATGACAAATCAATATATGGTTATCTAGGAAACAGTCAATGATAATTTAATCTCTTTTCATACATATTATTAATACCTTGAATACATATTTTATTTATATCGTAATCATAAGAGCTAAATCAAAGCTCCGATGGAGCTGAATCTCGAAGCCCTGAAATTCTACATGTGGCAAAACTTCGTACTCATCCAAAGAACTACTGCATACGTCTGCATGTATTAAGTTAACTCCGTAATACGTGAAAATAATCGGATTGTGTGATTTCGCATGTTGATTTCATTGCTATTATATATTGTCAAGCGCATTTGGCCACTTATTGCGATTTTAAAGGCGTAAAAACTTCTTAAAAGGTGACCGCAAAGCGAGAGCCTTTTAAGAAGTCTTCAGTCTTTAAAATTGCTGTAACTGGCCAAATTGCGCTTGATAATTAATTTGTGCGAAAATTCGAACGAATAAATAGCGATGTTTGTATTTTGAATGCTACGAAACATTTACTACACTATTTTAAGAATACACACTACAATGACTAGTTATTGATTTTTTGTAACTATGAATGGGGACATGTTTGACCTAAATAAATAATTTAAATCATAATTATAGAACACCAATCCCTGAATCTATTAAGCACTAATTGATTCTCAAAACAATAAGTACGTTACTGACTTTGAAAATTTATAAACGTAATGTAATAAACTCAATGTTATAATACTAAATTAATCGCGCTTCTGGACACGTGAACTTATGTAAACTTTAAATATAGATCGCTTCAGCTGTGTGAATACACATCTGACGTGTTTATCGCATGTTTCATTTTAAACCAATAAAAACATCTTATAAAGGTCAATGGGCGTGTTTTCCCATCAGATATAAAGACAGCCATTCATTTTCTATAAGCAACGAGTAAAAAAACGAAAAATTTGATTAACATGCATATTGTTTTCAGTTTAATAAAACAACACTGTATTCAACTCAAGAAAATGAAGAAATATAACTTAAATACTAAATGTATCCGATTTTGAAAGGAACTTGCGCACTATATTTTATTGGAAGCATGAAGATCATCTTTTAGAGCTGTTAATAGGCTTGAAGCCTCATGCGGGGCACTTGAATTTTTCTTGCCATATCAATATCTCTCCAGCCATTTCATGACTTCAAGATAAAAAGAATTTGAATTTATTCCAGTCTGACATGTTATCTAAGGATGGTACAATTTGTGAAAAAAATCGTTTCTAGAAGTGGACAACTGTGGATATTTAATTGAAAAATGAATTTCATCCTCTATCCCCATTTTACAAAGAGTGCACAATCTATCTTCAAGTTTAATATTTTGGTGACGGCCCTTTTCAATGAGTAATTTACTGTTGCTTACTCTAATTTTAGTAAAATTTGATATTAATTTTTTATCTATTCCTGTTAGTAAATAATCTTCCATTGAATAAGTACTTTTTATTTCCCTATATGTTCTTAACTTATTGCCGTTGATGTTATTGCTATCACAAAATATATTTTTTCTCCAGTAATTTATAAAACTATTGCAAAATTTCTTATTCATTGCAAATATAAGTCTACTTTTAGAAAATGTATTTTGATTCTCTCAAATATGCTGAAAACCAGATTTTGAGAAAATGACATGAATGATGTAATAAAGATATAATAGAAAACCACTGAATGGATTCAATTTAAACATTGCATAAATGAAACTTGAGAGATTTTAAACAAGTTTGTTACTTTGATGCTGATCCGTTTCAGTGATTTTTTAACTGTAAAATTGAGGCCGAAATTCGGCCTTTTCCCAACGAGAAAAAGGAACAAAAATTCCAAAAATTTAGCTTGAAATTCCCAATAAGTTTTGTTAAAAAAATGTGTTTTTAAAGCGGCAGTTTTGGCGCTAGAAGGTCACGACGTCGCAAAATGCGAATTGAAATCTTTAGTGGAGAAGAAAATTTTATCTTCAATCGCCACATTGGCGAATTGAAAATAATAGGTGTTTTCAAAGCATACAATTAAAACCTAATTTGGTTAGTGTATACATGGTTTGATTTCAATAACCGCTAGCTTTATTCATCAAAATATTGAAGAGAAACATAGAAATTCATGCAAGCATCTCTGTTTGGTGAAAAAGAAAACAAACTTTCTCACTTTCGGTTTGTCCAAATACCGCAAAATTACCAGTATGTCTAAATACCGCAAAGTACCAAAATACCAAATACCATAAAGTAGAACATGTAGAATGTCCAAATACTGAAAACAAATTTGTCTTTTGTAGAGACTAGATAAAACACCTAAAGTATCACTGTTATTACTGAAAACAAGGATTATAATTGTCAATGAAAACAAATTATTTTATAATTTTCCTATGAGTTCAAATTGGTTATACACAAAACATGCACAGGTGACATCACCTGATTCAAACTACTGTGGAACTTATTTCTATAGCCATTGGAAGATTTGAAAATCATTATTTGCTATACAGCAAAATGTTTTATAAAAACAAATTCAAAAACAAAATAAATAATTGAAACCATACATGCCACGTACCATGTCAAATTAAATAGAAACATGTGTAATATAATTATAAAAATGGGTCCCAGCATTCAAAGCAGATTGACATAACGTTACAATTACTGACTTAAGTTACCGTGGAGAAAGGGTATGAAGATATAGAAGAAAAAACATCTTCATTGCTAAGACACTAGGGGATAAAATGAATTCAAAGGAAAAACATGAAAGGGAAATATTTTGTGTAATTATTTTTTAGTGGCTAAAGATTTTTTAATGTGGCTAATGAAAATTTTAAGGTATTAGCCACGTTGAATATACGTCGTTTACAAAGAAGCCAATTGTAGCCTCATTATTGAAATGTTCAAAAACGAGTCTGAATTTCACTCTCACTCTGACTCTGATGGTGATAAAAAAGGAGTTGTGGCTGTCCCTGATCAGAGAAAGTTTGATTCTGTCAAATATGAATTGCAATACCAGTGTCTTAACTATAGTTCAGTACAAAGGGGCTACATGTGTAAGCATTTTAAAAATTCCCAATTTATCATTTATTTCGATAAAATTTCCCAAATGAAAAGGCACAGGCACCTTTGAAAAAAAGTTGAAAAAACACTTCTTTTTCTGACATTGCCACCAGTAGCAAAACTTAGTTTAACATTGGACCAAGGATCCAGAAATGTGACTTTTTTGTCGGTCATGACTGAAATTCTCAATTTTTGACTGAAATGAATTTCAACTTTTCGGACATTCACAAAAATTCTATGTAAAAATATCGGACATAATACAAAACAATACATAAAGAATTTGTCTTTAATCACCTAATTGCTAATTAAATTTGATGTACATTGTATCATGTCAACAGGTAAATATTAAATAAACATGTCATCACCTATAATCGGATTAACAGCACGTGATTGAGACAGGTAGTCACCTTTGTTAATTGCCAGTTAGGAATTAATTATCCTTGTGATGATGATAACAAGTATTGGTAAATATTGGCAAAGGAAGCGTTTGAAATGGAGGATTTTACTTCAAAACGTGTTATTTTCTTTTTAATTTTAACTTTGTACTGGTCGGTACTTTCGTTTCTACTTATTTTCCGATCACGCATGCGTGTTCACAAAACTAATAAAAAGATCGATCAAACCTAAACGTTTCTATAAATAAAAAATGATTTAATTCCCACTGAAATCATCGAAATAGGCTTTCCAATTTTAATTGTTTAATGCGATTGCATTTCACAGCCTTTTCCAATTTTGTTCGAAACTACAACACATGTGTCATTTCCAGTTGAATTTCGTTTGGTCATCAACAGCAGATCGAAGAGAATATCAACTGCAATTTTGGCACTTTGACATCACTGCTGCTAATAAACATGAATTATTAACCTGATGCAGTGCTAACACAACCTCAGACCTCAGAATACGAGACAAGAATCATACATTGTGTTGAAAACCTAGCTTAAAATAATCATCATTGGAAAAAAAGGGGGATGGAGGTAAAGACAATGTCAGAAATTTCAGCCACTCATTCTGACCTCCCAAAAATGACTGAAATCGGTGTCAAAAATTTCCGGATCCCTGTCCAATGGGAAATGCATAAAAAGATCTTCTCCCCTGAAACTGCTTGAACTATTTCAGTATAATTTTGATATGATAGTCCTTTGGTGACCCTCTTCAAAGTTTTATGTTAAATATCTGCCAGCAGGGAACGTAGATTAACATAGGCCCCTTAAGTTTGGAAACTGCATTCAAAAATCTTCTCTGAAACTGCTTGAACAATTTTAATTAAATTTTATGAACAATTTTTGATTTTTATGTACATACACCACCAAAGATGGACCATCAATAAGAATTATAGTGCTGCATAGGACCCAGGCGAGCGATACAGGCTCTTGAAAGCCTCTTGTTTTTATTAATACTTAATGGTTTATATTTTTATAACAGTCATAATGATACTCTTGTAAACATGAACAAAGAATACAGACTTCAGCAAAAGTCAAATGTGCATTTGAAAACAAAAAACTTTGCATGTTTGTTTTTAGGGTAAAGCTGACAATTTTTTGCCACAAGGACAGTTATTACCAGACAACTTTGTAAAAGCTTGTGCTGAAAGTAAAATTCCTGTCCAAATGAGAATGCAAGAGGTGAGTAAATGTTTTCTAATAAATTTTACTTCTTATTTTTTGTCTCACCAGTGACAAAAGTCATAGAAAGCCATATATTTGCAGGGTTCACCACACTTCATAAGAACAAGGTTGTAGAGGGAGACTTCAGGTCATGACAAGGAGACTTGTTTTAATGTATCTGCAACTGAATTTTTTATTTGTTTTCCACTAATTTTGAGTTTTCTAAAATTCTGCTATGTTTATAAATCAGTTTTAATCATTCAGACATTTGTAACTTGTGATTTACTTTGAGACTTTATAAAATATTTTTTTGTCCATTTCCCCGGAATAGCTTACACTTGAGGTGCTCTTACATTCAGGTTTAGAATTACATAAAGGATAATGCTCAATAATGTGTGCAGAATTGTCTTTTATTTATCAGCTCCAGTAAATAGGTATATAAGCCAGTTACTCAGAGACAGTTGCTAAAAGGCACTGTTCTTTATGAATGGTTCTCCATATATTGGAGGAACCAAATGTTTTGATTGATCTGCACTGTAGAGATATATAAAGTTGTTGAAGTGGCCATATTCTGAAAATGAATTCACAGTAACTCCTGTCTAATTTTAGTTATATATATATACAGATTTAGGTTGTTGGTCCACTGCTGGTTGGGGTCTGAGTTGAAATGTAAATAATTAGGGTAATTTCCATTGAATTTTTCAAGAAACGGATACTATATAGTCAGTTAGCCTTGATTTCAACACTCTGGCTTGATATAAACAATGTTTGAGCATTGCAACTTCAGAAATCTATTCCTGAAATTACTTCATTGTTTCCTAGAAATAGAAAGCAATGCAATATAGTTACAAGTGCCATGATCACATCAACTTTCCCAAGTCACTTCTAGGATCAACTTTAGGCGACTTGAAGCACAATATTATGACTTAATCATCCTAATTGCACAGTTTTGTATGCCTGATATTCATGCAAAGTTTGACAGCACAAAGATGTTAACTTTACATAATGCAGTATATCTAGAAAACTCCTTTGTTTACAGTGTTCCTGTGCGTAAAAAGTATTAAAAAATCAATAATAGTAACAACGAAAATCATCTTGTGTCATCTAGTTTAAATGTTTTTAACCTTCAGTATACAAATCTCTTCATAGAAACCCTAAATTTTGTTTTTAGAATCTGAAATTTTCAACCCTGTGAAAGATAACAAAGAGATGAAAGACCTAATGAACATTTTGATTTTCAATTTATATTTTGACTGAGGAATTAATTGTAAAGATTTTACAGGATTAAACACTCATTTTTAGCTCACCTGGCCTAAAAGGCCATGTGAGCTTTTGCCATTACTATGCATCTGTCGTCCATCTGTCTGTCTGTCAACAATTTCCAAAATCTTCTCCTCTGAAACCTCAGGGCCAAATGTAACCAAACTTGGCCTGAATCATCACCAGAGTATGGCTTCTCAAAATTGTGTTCAATTAGGCCGTAGGTAAAACAACATGGCTGCTGTTGCTAAAAATAGAACAAAGGGGTAAATTGCAGTTTTTGGCCAATAACTCGAAAACCGTTACAGATATCAAAAATCTGACATGGTGTATAAGTGATCAGCAAAGCAAGATCTACCTGCCCTGCAATTTTGAAGAAAATCTGAAAACCCGTCTTGCAGTTATTGCCCTTTTTCCGTAAAATTTTCAAAATTTGTTCATTTTTTATTTTTTACTTCAAAAAGCGTAACAGATAGGGGTCAGGTATATATTGCAAAAAGGTTCAGCATATCAAGATCTACCAACCTTGAAATTTTGAAGAAAATACTAAAACCCTTGTAGGAGTTATTGCCCTTTTTTCATGGAATTTTCAAAATTTTTATATTTTTCCTCTTTTATTTACAAAACTATAGAAGATGAAGGTTAAGTGTAAATTGATAAAATGTTTGCCATGCTGTGAGGATTTGAAAACTGGTGTTTGAAATTGTTTGTTTGACCACCATTTTCAAAATGGCCGCCAAAAAAAGGCGGGAAAATTCAACATTGTTTGATTTCAATGAAATTTGGTTTCCAAATAGATATTGATGTAGCAACTTCTTAACTGGTGATGAAAAGTGTTTGTTGACCGCCATTTTCAAAATGGCTGCCAAAAAAGACGGGAAAATTCAACATTGTCCGATTTCAATGAAATTTGGTTTCCAAAAAGGTATTGATGTTGCAACTTCAAAACTGATGTTAAAAATTATTCGTTGAACGCCATTTTCAAAATGGTTGCCAAAAAAGGCGGGAAAAATCAATAACGTCCGATTTCAATGAAATTCAGTTTCCAAATAGATATTGATGTTGCAACTTCAAAACCGGTATTGAAAAGTGTTCGTTGACCGCCATATTCAAAATGGTGGCCAAAAAAGGCGGGAAAATTCAACAGTGTCTGATTTCAATGAAGTTTGGTTTCCAAAAAGGTATTGATGATGCAACTTCAAAACTGATGTTAAAAATTATTCATTGATCGCCATTTTCAAAATTGCCTCCAAAAAAGATGGGAAAATTCAACATTGTCCGATTTCAATGAAATTTGGGTCCAAATAGGAATTTATGTCACAACTTCAAAGCTGATCTTGAAAATTGTTCATTGACCACCAGATACAAAATGATGTCTCGACTTCAAAACTGGTGTTGAAGGTGGTCCTTAGCAAGAATGTTTTTGTCAAAAAAGCCCAACAAAGAAATATAGGAAAAAAATTATCAGACTTTAAATACAGTTCAAGATGTGGATTTTTGACGAGCTAACAAAGTTTGAGAGACTAAAGATCAACTGTATAACTTACAATGTTAGCTTGATTGTGGCAACTGAAAACCAGGTGAGCGATACAGGCTCCTGGGAGCCTCTGGTTAGGAAATTATCTATGTATAAACTCCGACAGCTCACTCACAAACTGAATAAGTCCTGAAAATCAGTGTTTAATCCTTATAATTCCGATTTTGTACATTAAAAAACTGCATAACTCATTTTAGCTAGGTCTTTATTTGCTGCACTATATTTTTGAGGAAAAAATTAATGGGCAAATAGAAATATCGAAAAATATTTCAGTTTGCTATTCATGACATTGACCAATGAAAATGAACATAACAATTATATTTAGATTTTGTTCTTGTATAATATGATAGGCATGTTTATAATCATCAAGATTTTGTTTATCATTACTTATAAATTATTTTGTTTGTTATAGGGATATGACCATAGTTATTACTTTATGGCATCATTTATGGAAGACCATTTTGCCCACCATGCCAAGTATCTAAAGTAAAACAGTCCTTGGATATATCTTATGTCCTGTAATATTTGGTTGTACCAGCATTAGAATGAACACAATTTTCCAGTGCCGATTGAAAGTAATTAATCAGTGATTGAGTATAATCAAAAATGATGTTTACAAAACAGTAGAAAGTGTAAGGTTTGCAAAATATTGAAAAATGCAGAACACATATAATTCAAAATCATATTGTGAGTATGTGTATGAATGGAGTTAGATTTGTGTTTTCAATAATGTGAAAAGATACCTGTTATAAGGTATGGTAATTTTTGTTATTGTACAAGTCCTCAGTCAGTAATGTAAAAACTGCAGGTCAACGAAAAAGATGGGTATTCGTCACATGAAGATTTTTGTTAGTGCTGCAAAATATTTGTTGATTTTATACTTGTTGATTACTAATCATGTGAAAAAAGCTTCTTTTATAGAAAATAAAATATAATCTATCCTATTCTTCTTTTTTTTTTTTTATTTTGCCTCAACAAAGTTAAGGGGACTATTGGAGTACCCCCTGCATCCTCTTCAGTGTCTACATCTACGTCTATGTCCGTATCTGCATTTGGGCATATATCTCTGCAATTTTGCATGGTATAAGGTTCATCAAACTTTGCATGCAGGTGCATCTTGAGTTGACTCACAGCCTCCAAGAAAATTGGGTCTCTCTGACCTATATTTTCTGCTTGATTGGCTCCCATTCAAATTTACACCCAAGTTCTTATATCAGTCAGTATACATGATAGGATCATCTAACCTTGCATATGCATGCATCTCTGATGGTAGGTCAGCATCATGGCAAAATAAGGTCACTTTGACCTTTATTTTACGCTTGATTGATTTACATTCAAGTTTTAGGACGAATTCATATCTCAGCCACTATACATGGTAGGATCATTTGACCTTGCATATGCATGCAACTCTGATGGTAAGTCAGCATCCAGGCAAAATTAGGTCACTTTGACCTATATTTTACGCTTGATTGATTTACATCCAGGTTTTCAGGAGATTTCAGATCTCTGTCATTTTACATGGTAGGATCATGTAACCTTGCATATGCATGCATCTCTGATGTTAGGTCAGCATCTAGGCAAAATTAATTCACTATGAACTGTATGCTTAATTGATTTACATTTAAGTTTTTTGACAAATTCTTATTTTAGTCACTATATGTGGTAGGAAAATGTAACCTCGCATATGCATGAATCTCTGGTGGTAGATCAGAATCCAGGCAAAATTAGGTCAGTTTGATCTATATTTAACGCTTATTTTTGGACGATTTCAGATCTAAGTCATTATACATGGTAGGATAATGTAACCTTGCATATGCATGCATCTCTGATGGTAGGTCAGTATCCAGGCAAAATAAGTTCACTTTGACTTATTGTTACATATGAGTGCTTTACATTCAAGTTTTCAGATGAGTTCATACATGGTAGGATCATGTAACCTTGCATATGCAGGCTTACCAAAGTTTGAACCGGCATAAAATCCTGAAAGTTTATTGCTTAATTATAGACTATATGCAACAATTCTACATCAAAATTAAATTTCCTATGTTCCAATTTGTTTAAGGTAGATAGACAGTAATATTCAAATCCATGAGATTTTGTTGTAAGTCGGCACAATTGAAGATTCAATCCTGCTTACCCAAAATCTGTAATAAAAAGTATGGGTCACCATGCTTGCTTTTTCTATAATAGAGATCAAAGTTTGCTCATTTTTAGCCATTTTTCACCCAAATTTACATAGAATGCACGTAGAAAATATGGAAAGACAATATTTAGCTTAAAATAAATTAACTTTTTATCCATGAGAATTTAATGTATTTGTGTGAACAGATAGTTTATGATGTAGCTTATTGATAACAATGAAAAAATGTATATGTCACCATGCTTTCACCGAGATACTTTACAAAGTTTCCGGATTAAACATTATTTACGAGAAAAGGGAGTTAATTCACGGCAAAGTAAACGGAATATGACGTTTCTTATCTGTCTTTCAATTATGACGTCACAGAGGAATAGCCGTCAAATTACTGTTCCGGTCCGAAAATCAAACCTACCCTGTGTCCGACACTTTATTTTTCTAATGCTCAATTGAATTGCGCAGCGCAACAGTGTCTATCTACCTTAACATTGTTTTAACATTGTTTAAACATTGTTGATATTATGGTCCAAAGTGAAAATTTGGTCAAATTCATTGATGCGGTAAATGTAGGTCAAGGTGACATGATTCTAGTATGGATGTTGGTTACTACTAAAGATGCCACCACTTACTAATCATCATCCTTCTCTGGCATGTAGGTGCTGAGATATAGTGGAAACAAAAAAAATTTGATTAAAAAAAAAACGTTCAACAAATGGCATAATACGTAAAAATTGGAATTATTTTTTTATGCCCCTGCCTTATGCCCCACTGTAAGGCGACGGTGGCATTAAGTTTAACCCTTGTCCGTACGTCGACATTAAGTTTTACCCTTGTCCGTACGTCCGTCCCTACGTACATACGTCTGAAAATTTTTGTCACGGATTTCTCAGCTTGTGTATGCAGTAATGATTTGATATTTGGTCTGAAGCTTAAGTATGATTAGTTGTACCGTGTCGCCCCTTTTCAAGTCTGTAACTCATCTACTTCCTGTTTGTCAACAACTTTATTATTCCCATTATAGCCATATATTGAAATTTTTCGTCAAGGATGTCACTGCTTGTGTATGTGATAATGATTTGATATTTGGTCTGAAGCTTTGGTATGATGAGGTGTACTGTGTCTCCCCTTTTTCAAATCTGTCACTCATCTACTTCCTGTTTGCCGATAAATATCTGGCGGTGGCATCGTGTCCCATGGACACATTTTCTTTTATTTCAAAAATATACTTGGCATTCATTAATGAAGTTGAACTGAATATTATATCAAAATTTCATTGATATTAAGCACAATTTCAGAAAGTTATTGAAGTTCTAAAAAAGTTTAACATTTAAGAGTTACCAATTGTTGACGACGCTGATACCGACGACAACATAATCTATGGTTGCTATGTCTTTCCTTCGCGAATTCTACCATGAACATGAGACCATAACACCTATGTTCACTCCAACTACAATAATTTTAATGAGCTGTATGGCCATTTCAGAAATTAATTCCTCATCAGCAGCACTAGAACATTGTTGTTTGTTCTTGGATTCAACCTGGAACAAATTAAACAGCAAGTTCTTGTACTGAATATAAAAGTTCCTGTGCACAAGTTGAATTGTGTATGTTGCATGATATAAATACTTGCTACATTTGGTGCAAGGTTTCACTACTAACTACTTTGGTGCAAGGTTTCATAACGTGCTACATTTGGTGCAAGATTTCAGTACATGCTACATTTGGTGCAAAGTTTCATTACATGCTACATTTGGTTCAAGATTTCAGTACATGCTACATTGATGCAAGGTTTCAATACATGCTATTTTGGTGCAAGATTCAAGGTTTCAATACATGCTATATTTGGTGCAAGATTCAAGGTTTCAATACATGCTATATTTGGTGCAAGATTCAAGGTTTCAATACATGATTCATTTGGTGTAAGATTTAAGTACTAACTACATTTGGTACAAGGTTACATAACGTGCTACATTTGCTGCAAAATTTCAGTTAATGCTTCATTTGGTGCAAGGTTTCATTACATGCTACATTTGGTTCAAGATTTCAGTACATGCTACATTTGGTGCAAGGTTTCATTACATGCTACATTTGATGCTAGATTTCAGTACATGCTACATTGGTGCAAGGTTTCAATACATGCTATATTTGGTGCAAGATTCAAGGTTTCAATACATGATTCATTTGGTGTAAGATTTCAGTACATGCTACATTTGGATAAGATTTCAGTACTACATTCCGTGATATTTCAACACATCCTATGTTTTTCAACTTCATACATTGAGGCAAAATGGTCTTCAAACATGAAAGTCATGGCAAATAAGTCTTCAAGACAGACATTCCTATTATGTTTGTACTGTCTCCTGTATATTTACTACATATTCCTTTTTTACCCCCTCTCCACGCAGGAGGTATACTCTGATTGTGGTGTCCTTCCACCTGTTTGTCCGAAACACGTTTTTGTCTGTAGCAGAACTTAAGAACGCCTTCTTGTATATAAATAAAACACAGATGACAAGATTAGGGCAATAAAGACGCCTATTGATTTTGGGCACAGCAGGTCAAAAGGTCAACATCACAAGTTCAGATTATAAAAAAAACCTAATATTGGTTTCCAGTGCACAACTTTAACGAAACATGCAAAGATGAAAGTTTAATTCAGCGCTAAGGTGGAATCCTTTTAATTTCATGGACAGCTAAGTAGCTAAAATAGTCGCATGTACTGAAAGGGAAATTGAAAATTAAGCATATGCCTTTATGGGTGTGAATAAAACATTCTCAGATGAAAGATGAACAGCAAGTTCGACACCGTTTGATTTGGAGGTTAGAAGCTAAAAGACCAAGGTAACATGTATTTATCATGTTTATTAGGGCTGATTTTTTTCTGAATCATGACTTTAGTCTGCCATTGATGATTTGAACAAACTTAAAGTGATGAAAGCTCCAGAGCTTAAGTTGACACCAATGACTTTGGGAGTCAGTAGCTTATATGTCTTGAAGATATTAAAAATTTGGACATAACCTATGAATGCATTTATGGATTTGATTGAAAGTAAGGACTACTGGGCATGTGAATATCCTCAGGAACTAACAGTCCACCAGCAGTAGCATCGACCCAGTGGTTACGCTACTGTTAATTTAGTTTTTGCATATGTGTATTTCGACAACTTTTGTCTCTTCAGTGCAAATTAAATTAAATAACTAAATACCGAACTTGCTGAGAATTTAGTTTCCATATGACCATTTTGATTTGAAAAAAAAATCATTCCAGTTTTGATAATTTCCTGAAAACCTACAACTTTTAATAAACTACAAACCAAACTTATAACATATGCTTTTCACCTAATGCATGTGCACCTGATACTTAGAATTTTAATTTAACAGATGTTAGAGGTTCAAGCAGCCAAAATAGCCCATTTGTTAATCTGTCATGTTAATCCGGAACTCCATCACAATTTCAAGTCAAATTCTTACCAAATTTGCAGGATATCTTGTTCATCTGAAATTTTGATTTTACAGATTTTAGAGGTTCACTTAGTCAAAAAAGCTTATTTGTTAATATATAACTCTGATATATTAAAACTGTAAGTCAAATTCCAACCAAACTTTCAAAACTTCCAAAACAGGATATGTTGTTAGCACTTCAAAGGTGCACCTGATATTTAAAAATTTTGATTTTACAGATTTTAGAGATTTACTGAGCCAAAATAGCTGATTCGGTAATTTAGTTTGTTTATCTGCAACTTCAGTATTGTTGTTTTCCGGATCTGATTATGCTTATCATGCCCCATCTGCGATGGAAGGGGGCATATAGTGTCCGTCTGTCTGCCCGTTCCGAGTTGGGTTTACCCACAGGTTGAAGTTTTTTTTTCTGTAAAGGATGTATGCTATTATCATCACTTTATTGTCCGCAGCCGCAACGCGGCGGTGGGACCTAGTAATGGTCTGTGTCGTGTGTCTGTCCGTCTGTATGTCACACTTTCGTGGACGCAACTCCCCAGAAACTGGTGGTTTGAATTCATTCAAATTTTACAGGATTGATAGTCACCATTAATACTAGATTATATCGCATCGTCATATTTTGATTTGTCAAATTTTGTGGGAGTTATGCGACTTTGATTATTTCCACATTGTTGTGAAATGGCAAATCTTGTGGACGCAACAACTCAGAAACCGCTGGTCAGAATTCATTCTGAGATTACAGGATTGTTAGTCACCATATGGACTAGATCATATCGCATCGCCATTTCGATTCCTCAAACATATTGGAGTTATTGGACTTTAAAAATTTAACAATGTTACACAACAATGATAGATCTTGTGGATGCAGCTCTCCAGAAACCACTATTCAGATTTCCTTCAAATTATCCAGGATTGTTGGTCACTATATGTACAAGATCATAGTGATTTATTTGAGCAATATCGGACTGAAGCTTTTTGATGATAAACATTTAACATGTTTGAAATTAAAAGCAGAATATTAAGCATAAAATCTCATATTTGGTATTTTTTTATAACAAAAGTAGCAACAAGTTTATTGTTCAAATAGAAATGCTAACTATCTTATTAAAACATGTACCAAACGACATATTAGCTTAAATATGTATATCAAAACACTTTTACCACAATTTTAAAAAGGGAGATAATAAAACCAAGGAAGGTAATCAACTCATTCACTATTTCTTTTGCAAAGTTGTCAAAGCTTCATAGAATGATAGAGTATTAAATAATTTAAGAATTAAAAATTCTTATTTTGGTAAATTTCCCGAAACCGACTCTCAAAGACTTATTATTTTTGAGGAGTCTACTCAGCAACGATATATACCTTTCAGTGATGGCTGTTTTCTTTTCAAATATGTTTTGATTTCAGCAATATGTATTACTTAAATTATAAGGGGAACCCCTGCCTAATTTTTTTTTTTTGGAATGGTGGCCTGAAATGGGTTGTAATGGATAGTGGAGCTTTTGGTTGCTACTGAGACCAAACCAGAAAACTGAAATTTAAGAAATAAGTATTCTGCAAGATATTTTTTTACTATTTTAACTTGATTATAAGCATGCCAAATATTCTTTTTTGTAAGAGGGACTTGGAATATTTAATTTCAGCAATATGTATTACTTAAATTTTAAGGGAAACCCCTGAAATGGGTTGAGCTGTAGGTTACCATGGAAACCAAAGAAGAAATCTGAAATTCTAGAAAATGTATTCTGCTTTATTCTTTTACGATTTCAGGAATGTGTATTAACTAGATTAAACCTGCCGAAATTTTTTCAATTGTGTCCTGGAATGGGTTGTAATTGATATTTGAACTTTTGGTTGCCATTGAAACCAAGCCAGAAAATTAAATTTTACAAAAAGGTATTTTTTTTTACCATTTCAGCAATATGTTTTAACTATACTATAAGGGGAACCCCTGCCTATTTTTTTTTATTTTTGTTGTCTGAAATGGGTTGTAATGGATAGTGGACTTTCGTTTGTCCTGAGAACCAATCGGAAACTCAAATTTTAGAATAAAAAGTTTTCTGCTAGATTTTCAATGTTAATAAATAAGGGGAACCCCTGCCCAAATATTTTTTTTGCAAGAGGGAATTGGAATG
The DNA here is from genome assembly GCA_002080025.1 of Modiolus philippinarum. Taxonomy (NCBI): domain Eukaryota; kingdom Metazoa; phylum Mollusca; class Bivalvia; order Mytilida; family Modiolidae; genus Modiolus; species Modiolus philippinarum. The sequence goes on from MJUU01072964.1 coordinate 101,397, forward strand.
TTTGATTTCAGCAATATGTATTACTAAAATTATAAGGTGAACCCCTGCTTTTTTTTTGAATGGTGGTCTGGAATGGGTTGTATTGGATTGGATAGGGGAGCTTTAGGTTACCTTGGAAACCAAAGAAGAAATCTGAAATTAAAAAAAAAAAGTATTGTGCTTCATATTTTTTTACGATTTCAGCAATATGTATGAACTAGATTACATTAGGTGAACCCCTACCCTAATTTTTTTTTTCAGTGGTAGTCTGATATGGGTTTTAAGTTTCTTGTGCAGCGGGGGACATGTGGCTACAAATAGCAATCTTGTATGAACACACATAAGGGCATAATTAAACAAAAATCATGATAAAAAAAATTCGATACAACCAACTTCATGCTTCACTGATCATGGAAAAAGGGGAAGTATGAGGTTTACCCTCAAGTTGATTTTTTTTCTGTGAGGCGAAATTTTATATAAATACACTTTTTGGTCTAATTAATCAAAAATCATAATAGAAATGATCTGTGCTACCAATAAACGCTTCACTGATCACAGAAAAATGGGGGGTAGTTTGTGGTTTATCCATAGGGGAAGTTTCTTTATTAATTTTAATGTACCATGTACTGAAATCTTGCACCAAATGTAGCATGTACTGAAACCTTCCACTAAATGTAGCATGCATTGAAATCTTCACCAAATGTAGCATATTCTGAAATCTAGGGGTATATGTAGCATGTACTGAAAGTACTTACAGAACAAGTTAGTGTGTATCTGTATCAGATATCGAGTCCGTGCATTTGGTACAAGATTTAAGAACATGCTACATTTGGTCAAGATTTCAGTACATCCTACTTTTAGTGCAAGGTTTCAGTACATGCTACATTTGGATAAGTTTCACTACATGCTACATATAGCTCTAAATATCAATACATGCTACTTTTGGTGCAAGATTTAAGTACAAGCTACATTTGATCAAGATTTCAGTACATGCTACATTTGGATAAGATATCAGTACATGCTACATTTGGTGAAAGATTTCAGTACATGCTACATATAGCCCTAGATATCAGTACATGCTACATTTAGTGCAAGATTTAAGGACATGCTACATTTGGTGAAAATTTCAGTACACGCTACATTCCGTGATATTTCAACACATCGTATATTTTTCAACTTCATACATTGAGGCAAAATGGTCTTCAAACATGAAAGTTATGGCAAATAAGTCTTCAAGACAGACATTCCCATTATGTTTGTATTGTCCCCCTTATATTTACTACATATTCCTTTTTTACCCCCTCTCCACGCAGGAGGTATACTCTGATTGTGGTGTCCTTCCGTCTGTCTGTCCGAAACATTTTTGTGTCTGTAGCAAAACTTAAGAACGCCTTCTTGTATATAAATTAACACAGATGACAACATTTTGGCAATAAAGACACCTATTGCTTTGGGCACAGTAGGTCAAAAGGTCAACATCACAAGTACAGATTATAAAAAAAAACCTAAAATTGGTTTCCAGAGCACAACTTTAGAATGCCTTTTAGACTAGAACGAAACATGCAAAGATGAAAGTTTAATTCAAAGCTAAGGAGGACACCTTTTAATTTCATGGACAGCTAAGTAGCCAAAAGTAGTCGCATGTTCTGTAAGGGAAATTGAAAATTAAGCATATGCCTTCATGGATGTGAATAAAACATTCTCAAATGAAAGATTAACAGCTAAGTTCGACATCATTTGATTTTGAGGTTAGAAGCTCAAAGGTGAAGGTAACATGTATTTATTAGTGCTGATTTTTTTCTGAATCATGATTTGAACAAACTTGAAAAAATGAAAGCTCCAGAGCTTAAGATGACACCAATGACTTTGGGAGTCGGTAGCTTATATATCTTGAAAATATTGAAAATCTGGACATAACCTCAAATGCATTAAATGCATTTATGGATTTGATTGAATTAAAGTAACGACTACTGGGCTTGTGAATACCCTCGGGAACTAACAGTCCACCAGCAGTGGCATCGACCCGATGGTAACAAATAACAAAATACCGAAGTTACTGTTAATTTAGTTTTTGCATATGCGTATTTCGACAACTTATGTCTCTTCAGTGCAGATCAAATCAAATAACTAAATACCGAACGTGCTGTGAATTTAGTTTCCATATGGCGATTTTGATTTAAAAAATCATTCCACTTTTGATAATATCCTGAAACCCTAAACCTTTTAATAAATTACAAACCAAACTTACAAGATATACTATTCACCTAATGCATGTATACCTTTTACTTAGAATTTTGATTTAACAGATATTAGAGGTTCAAGGAACCAAAGTGGCTCATTTGTTAATCTGTTATGTTAATCCGGAACTCTGTCACAAAATTCTTACCAAACTTGCAGGATATCTTGTTCACCTGATCTAGTTGTGTATCTGATACCTGAAATTTTGATTTTACAGATTTTAGAGGTTCACTGAGTCCAAATAGTTTATTTGTAAATTCAGTTTGTTAATATGGAACTCCTTCAAAACTGTGAGTCAAATTCCAACCAAAATTTCAGGATATTTTGTTAGCCCTTCTAAGTGTGCACCTGATATTTAAAATTTTGATTTTACAGAGTTTTGAGGTTTACTGAGCCAAAGTAGCTCATTTGTTAATTCAGTTTGTTTATCTGCAACTTCAGTATTGATCATGGAAAAAAGGGGATAGTATGAGGTGTACCCTCAAGTTAAGTTTTTTCTGTGAAGTGTGTACTAGTGTGCTATTATCACGAATTTATATATAAATACACATTAGGGTATAATTAAACAAAAATCATTATAAAAATTATCTGTGCTACCATTTAATGTTTCACTGATCACAGAAAAAGAGGGGTAGTTTGTGGTTTGTCCACAGGTAAAGTTTCTTTCCTGTAAAGGATATATGCTATTATCATTAAACTTTATTAAATACTCATAAGGGTATGATTAGACAAAAATCATAATAAAATATATCCATGCAACCAACTTCATGCATTACGTATTACGAAATATAGCATTGTTCAAAATAGTTACAAGGCGGTGTCCGCTAGACACATATTCTTGTTTTTACAGATTTTAGAGATTCACCAAGCCATCATAGCTCATTTGTTAATTCAGTTTGTTAACCGGCAAGTCCTTCGAAACTATAATTCATATTCTAAACAAATGTGCAGGATATGTTTTTCTACTGATCTAGATATGCTCCTGATACTAAAAATTTTATTTTTACAGACTTTATAGGTTTATTGAGCCAAAAATGTCTCTCCTGTAGTGCAGGCGACACTAGTGGTCCATGGAACACCGATCAATTTTGAATACATGTAGCTACTACAATAAACATTAAATAAGAAACATATCGAACAATTGCTTGACAGAATTTCATTTAAACAATTACATGTATTTGACAAATTTTCAGTTTATGGCCTTCCAAATGTTTTTATTTGATCTGTGCTGAAGAAGCAGTGGACATGGCCATCTGCAGAAACTTAATTTATGGAAATTTCGGTGTGTTGTTATACAGCGAAATACAATTTGTCTAGCTAGTGGGTTACTAACACATTGAGAATCGAATTTATATGCACCAGAAGTAATAAAAACACACGGAATAAAGCTGGTAATCACAGTGCTTGCATACATCTAGTCTAGTAAACTTGTAAGCAAACAAAAAATGGGGTGGTCATTGTACTTTCTTTCATGTTTTATATAAGTTATGAAAGTGAATGTTACAGTTTACAAAGCGAGCAGTAATTCTTTTATTTAGCATTTTAGTATCACATGTATCACCCGTAGACGGCCTAAACTGGGAGTAGTCCCAAGATGACTATATAACAAAGTTGCTGTAAAAGAGTTTTGCAATGGTCATTTTGACAACTAATATCTCTCCAGTGCATTTAAAATAAAAAATTTGGAAGACCATAAACGGAAAGATATATAACAAAACCAATTTGATCTCGATGGAAAGTCAATAAATTCCAAGACGGCGCTTTTCATGAGAACGTAAATACTGTATGTATCGCAAGTTTCCCAATAAAATTGATATTATTTTATGTTTATCAGACGTTTAATTCAGGTAAATTCACAAATTCAAAGAATTTCTTTTCGTGTTTCATTTTGTTCAAAACCCATGGTCCATATTTTTCCACTACATGGTCATCACCCTTGACATACTGAGACATAAAATTTACTCCAATATCTCCGTCGAAAGCTGGTTCTAAAAAGAACGGTACTGAGAATCGATCTACACCAATATCTAGAACTCGATGACGAGTGGCTTTTAAAACGCCACCCATCATACGTGAGAATGTATCACCTATATTCATAACCAAACTGTTGGGACGGGGTTTAATTTCAACCCATTGTCCGTCAGGAAACAGTATTTCTAATCCTCTGTAATGAAATGTTATGAGCAATGTCAGAAAGTTAGAATCCGTGTGATCTGGAGTTGTGACAACCTTCCCATTTTCAATAATTGCAGTTTCCGGTGGACTGCTATCCCATGGTGGGTAATGGATTATACGAAATGATGAACATGGTTTATTAGAAAATATAGGTTCAAAAGCATGTTCATCTATTCCTAATCCAATTGCCGTGAGTCGAAGAATTTCCATTGCTATGTTATGCATTTTCTCATACATTTCAGTCAGAAAAGTTTTAAAGGGAAAGCTTCCATCCTCTTCTGGCCATACTGATTGTTCATAGAACCAGTTATTCTCAGATATACTCGGATCTTCTGGGTCTACGTCTCGTCCAAATTCAAAGCCTTCTTTTCTGCTTGGATTTTTTTCCAGAACAGGAAAATAGCCTCTATAAAGATTGGAATTTTCGGGATTCCATACATTTTTAAGTATCTTTTTCTTTTTATAAAATGGTAAACCAAAGAACCATTTGCAACATTCATGAAGTTTGTCGTAATCCAGGCCTTCTATGTTATCTATGAAGAGGAAACCAACATTTTGCAGTCCATCCAGAACTCTTTTTGCAACATCTATACGGTTTGATTTTATTCTTGAAAAATCAATTATTGGTAACTGAGTTGTTTCAGTTATGTCGCTTTCAGCCTGCAAAAAAGATGGATGAATTAAATAAATACCAAATGTCTTCGTTGATAATTTACATGTGTTAATTGCATTGCTTAATGAGACCCTTCACTGAAATATTAAAGCATTGTCAAGCTAACAATTCAAAATGAAAGCACATACGTTTTTTGTTTGACAAAGAAAAGCAATTCTCAGACAAACATCAAGTGATATTTTCGAAAAAGTGGGCGTTTTTTTATTATCTTGTGCCTATATTTGCTCCAGATATATCGAGATACAGTAAGGAGAGATGTGCAAGTTTCACTGTAGACAAATATAACGGTGAGCTCCATACCTTACAGGAAAAGGAATCTACTTACCAGGTGAAGTAATGTTTCATCAATTTTCTTATTCACAATTTCTTCATTAGCTTCCTAGGTATAGTAATGTATGTACTTTCCATGTCACCATTAAACAAGCAATTAAGGGAAATGGAGTAAATGCACACGAGTCAATGTCTCTACAAAAACATGGTAAAACAAAGGAAAGGAACAACGCTTTTATTGTTGTTCTTCATCTTAAGCGTTTTATACGACCACAAAAAATTTGAGGTCGTATTATGGTATGGCGCTGTCGTCGTCGTTGTCTGTAGACACTTTTGTTTTTGGTCAATAACTTAAGTTCAAGTTGATCAATCCTTATGAAATTTTAACACAATGTTCCTTTGCACAAAAGAAGGCGTGGGTGGGTTTTGGACATTGCAGCCCCTCCCGTTTTTAAAGTGGGAGCCAAAAAGGGCAAAATTGGGTGTTTTCACATATTTGGCTGTAGAATTTTTATTACTAATCAGATTTAGATGGGGTTTTCTTTCATTGGATTACTGAGGAAATTTCCAATCAGCAATCGGAATCCGATGAGACTTTTTTCTTTAGATTTCTTTTGTTGTCAGCTTTCTGTAGTATACCAACAGATTTGGGATATCTCTTATCGTTTCTGAACTATAAGGGGTCAAAGGGACCGAAATTGCAATTTTTGAAAATATGTAAAAATTGTTATTTTTATTCTAATTTCAATGACATTTTTTCTTTTAATTCATCTTGATGTAAGCTGTGAGAAGTATGTCAAAAGATTTAGCGTAACTCTTACATCAAAAAGGCTAATTTTAATGTTCCCTAGTTTGCGTCCAGCTTATTATTTTGTCAAGCTTCTTATTGTGTCCATCAAGTTACTGTGTCAAGCTCTCAGTTGTGTCAACTTTAAATGACACTTGTTTAAATTTCTTTGGTCGACATGCTGCGGTCGTATCATGCTGCGCTCGGCGTAGCCGTTTATTACTAGGTGTAATAACGTTTTGTGAATTGTCTTGCTCACTTATTCAATATCACGCTTTCTAGGTGTAGTAATGTTTGTTCAATATTGTTGTACTTTCCATTTCACCATAGCTTATTGGTGTGAAAATGTTTGGTCAATATTCTTACTTAAACCACTCTATAATCAAGATTACTATAATTGATGCAATATTTGCATATGTTTTTAATCACCTGTTCATTTTCAAGCTTGCTTGGGTTGTAGTAGTGTTTAGTATTTTTTTTTACTTTCAATTTCATCATAGCTTACTGGTGTGGACATGTTTGGTCAATTTTTGTACTTTCCATTTCACCATAGCATGTTTGTTCAATTTTCTTACTCACCTATTAATTATCCAGCTTACTAGGTGTAGTAATGTTTGTTGAATTTTCTTACTTACCATTTCCTCGTCAGTTTATTTTCTGAAAAATCTATTACATTACTGTCATATCTAATCAATGATTGCTATCAAAGGATAAAAGTGCGAGTCAAAAAATAGGTCTCACCGGTTAACCGTCTCACCTCTTTTTCTAGAAGTTGATAGTTACATTAAACCACACAAGTAATTTGATAAAGACCAACTGTATAGTTTTCGGTGACAGTATTTGACAGATTTGGAGTGGCTTTTATCAACTGTCTAAGGGCTTCAACTTTTTAAAGTTTTTTCTCGAGAAATCGTATACAAAGTTTTGTTTTGATCTGATGCGAGGTACTAAATTATCACCCGAAAAATAAAATTTCATTTGGTTTATTTTTGCCACCCTGGCCTTGAACAACAGAGTTCTGTTTTATATAACAGGTAAATAAGCATTTGGCCAAGTTAGGTTATGTTCTGTTGTTTGATACTCAAGGAGAAATGGAGTTATTATTCGGTACAGGATCGAGCATGATATTTACACAGGTATATTATATCACACATCAATAAGTCAGCTTTCTTTCGCAGAGCTATTATTACAGTTTTCCACCCGGTTGTCCCATAGTTGAAGGCAATTAAGCTAAACATTTCGGCCATTTATTTTGATCCTCTCATTTTATATTCTGTTTTTTTTTTTATTTTGCATACTTTGTCCTTTATTTAATTTTGTTCTATTTCTACGGTTTTTAGCTCACCTGGCTATGCCAGGATGAGCTTTTGCCATCACTTGGCGTCCGGCGTCCGTCGTGAACTTTTCATCTAAAGATCTTCTCCTCTGAAACTACTGGGCCAATTGGAATCAAACTTCGTCACAATAGTCCTTAGATGGTCCCTTCCAAAAAAGGTATCCGACAGGCCCGTACCTCCAATATACCCGCCAGTGGATAACATAGTTTTAACATTGGACCCTATGGAAAAGACATTCAAAGATCTTCTTGTCTGAAACTACCAGTCCAATTATAACCAAACTTAGTCACAATGGTCCTTAGATGGTCCCTTCCAAAAAATGTATCCGGCAGGTCCGTACCTCATCCAAGATGGCCGCCAGCCGGGAACATAGTTTTAACATTGGACCCTATGGGAAAGACATTAAAAGATCTTCTTCTCATAAACTACCAGTCCAATTTTAACCAAACTTAGGCACAATGGTCCTTAGATGGTCCCTTCCAAAAAAGATATCCGGCAGGTCTGTACCTCATCTAAGATGGCCGCCAGCAGGGAACATAGTTTTAACATTGGACCCTACGGAAAAGGCATTCAAAGATCTTCTTCTCAGAAACTGCTGGTCCAATTAGAACCAAACTAAGCCACAATGGTCCCGTGGTCACATCCAAAAAATGTATCTGGCAGGTCTGTACATCATCCAAGGAACATAGTTTTTACATTGGCCTTATTGGTTTTAAGGGGAACCTCTGCCCAAATTTTTTAATTTTTATTTGAATTCTGGTCTGAATGTTTTAATTTCAGCAATATGTATTACCTTGATTATAAGGGGAACCCCTGCCCAATTTTTTTTTAATGGTGTTCTGTTATGGGTTGTAATGGTTGGTGGATCTTTAGATTGCCATGGAAACCAAACAAGAATACTGTAATTTAAAAAAAAAAGAAGTATTCTGCTAAATTTTATGTTTTGTTTTTCCTGTTGGAAATGCTTTTTATCTATGTCAGCCATGGTCCAGGTGAGCCATACAGGCTCTTGAGAGCCTCTTGTTATTTTGTATAAACATAATGTATAAACTTCTATGATCTACAATAAGAAAGCATAAGCCTAGATGTTCCTTTGATTTGATGAATTATGACCTTGAAACCAACTTCGACTTGACTGACGGCTCGGTTCTCACTAACTTGACAGTGGACTAATAATCCATGAGCCTTTGCCTTGAAATAAATGTTTGTCTTAATCCTTGTGACCCTGACCTTGTAAGTAACAACTCAAAAATCTATAGGGTTTGGTAATTGTTTTACCTTATTCAACATCCGGAAAAGAAATTTTGTTGCAATTTAAATCTGATAGTAGTAACTATGGTAACAACTCTAAAATCTATTTGTTTCTGTCTCTCATAGTAAAATACCTAATCAGGTATAGTATAATAAATTTGCTGGATAATCAAACCATTATCCGAAAGCCAATTTTTGATAAATTTTAGTCTATTTTCAGCCTTTCTGATCTCGATCGTAAGATGCCAACCCTAAATTCGATAGGTAATCTGTGATGATTGGTTCCACTTCGGTATGACCCTTGTGGACATATATTAACGGGGAAATTGAGTAGTATTGTAGAAAAAGAAGTTTGAAGATTTTTTAGAAAATCGCCAACATTCGAAAATAAACTGGCAAGTGTTGTTTGACATTATTAAAGACTTGGTAACCAATCACTAGTATTGTATAAAATGATGCAAACGAGAAAGTGCAGACAAATATGCACTTAATTTGTTTAAAGATAAAATCATTAGAACTGTCACCAGCGGAATTAATTCCTATAAACATGTCTGTATACAGACTTGAGTCAAAACTGAGAGAACTTGGTGAAAAATATGTGTTTGCACCTGTCAACAAAGCTTCAAACAACGTTGCCAGCATTTGAAAAAATACTATATCGATGTCAAACAAAATGAATTGGCAGAGTCGAGCACTTCTACATGTACAAATTGTGACTCAGCAAACAAGATACAAGTTCAACCTTAAGATAATACATACCTACTATTTCCTATATGACTCCAAATCTCAACAAACATCGTTTTATATCGGCTTCGAGTAATTGTTGAACCACAAATTTGTCTATCCATTTAACCAATGCATTTACTTGTAAAAAGATGTTAGTAATAAAATATTATGAAAGAATATTTAAACTCTGGTGTTAATTACTTTTAGAGTGTAAAATATTCCATTGAAGTTTTATATATATAAATAACAATCTATAAAAAAAACAGTTTCATCTCTTGACAGTTATGAGTTTTCACACTTTATACAACCTTCCGTATAATTTGATAAATCTAAATTTGGACAACTTATTAGATGATATTAAATTTGGCGGTCTTCATGCAGTTCATTTGCTGTAACAAAAAGCGAGGATTTTTCTCCAATTTTATTTACAACCATTCACCCTGGACATATGATGATATAATTAAGACAACGAATCTCTTGCCAAACAACATTTATGTTCATTTTGGCACCATTGTTTATCAACAGGTCATTGGAATTCCCATTGTTACTTATTGTGCACCTCTCATTGCAGATCTTTTTCTGTTCTGTTATGAACGGGACTTCATGAAAAAAACTTCAAAATGGAATTGTGCCAAACAGTGATAAACTTATTTCAATTTTCAATGATCACAGCGGGTACATTGAAAATATCTTTACTATTATTACAAAAGGCATTTCTCATCCTAAATTTTATTGAAATGCCAGTAACTGATAAAAAATCTGGAAAAAAGAAGGTAACTTACATTCTTAACGTAAAAGTGGATAACGACGGGATATTTAACGCGCATTCTTTACGTAAAAGTTGATATCGACGGGATATTCTTCAAGAATTCGTTAACTTGGCTTGGAAATTCAGTGACCTGAAGATTTTACACATATACTGGTCTCTCACTCATACTGCCGATGTCTACTGAAACACATGACGACGCTTTTCCAAAGCCGCAGGAAGCTTTGAGTTTGAGTTTTCTTCCGTAGTGCGACAGTGTTTTACCAGCAGACAAGAGTCCTCGAGCTAACCGGCAGTTTAGCGGCGAGCACACTTTGACCAATCTTTCTAAATTAAATTTTGTCATAGTCTTTTCGTTTTCAAGAAAAGAGACAAGGGTCCTCGAGCTAACCGGCAGTTTAGCGACGAGCATACTAACCAATCTTTCTAAATTAAATGTTGTCATAGTCTTTTCTTTTTCAAGATAGTGGTCCTAGAGTTAGTAGTCTACCCGTAGTTGGTTTATTTTTTTTGTTTTTAGCTCGCTGGGACGAATGTCCATACTCCCGGTGTCGGCGTCGTCAGGAAAAACTTTAACCTTGCTTGTGGAATGGAGACCTTAAGTGCTAGGATGTTGATATTTGGTATGTGACTTCCTTGTGATGGGAGCTTTCTTGTGGTACCATACTAGTAGAAATTTTTACCTTGACCTTGCCCCTAGGGCAATTTATATATAAAAAAACTTTAACCTTGCCTCTAGAAGGTAGGCTTTTAATGGTAGGGTGTTCATATTTGTTATGTAACTTCCTTATGATGAGAGCTTTCTAGTGGTACCATATTTGTAGACATTTTGACCTTGACCTTGCCTAAGGCCAATTCATATTTGGTGTATTACTTAATTACGGTGAGAGCTTTCTGTTGGTACCATATTTGTAGACATTATGACCTTGACATTGCCCTGGGGGCAATTAAAAAAAAACTTGACCTTGACCTTGCCCTGAGGGCAGTTTTTTTTTTTTTACAGAACTTTAACATTACTTCTAGAAGTAAGTTGTTTAGTGATA